>VMRK01000313.1:0-45361 GCA_016801395.1 Leptodermis oblonga
TTGGACGTCTTTCAGCAAGGGTAAATTAGGGATTGGGGCTGAGTTGGGAGGTCGTCGATTCACTAATTTGTTTAGTATTTGAGACTGAGCTAAAGCTGCTTGGAAGACATCAGACCACAAAGGGGTGGACTGCTTGGGGGCTTGGTTAGTTGGATCCGGGGCATGGGGATTGTGTGAATTGGGGTTTTTGGCGATTCCGCTCGAGTAACTTCCTCAATGTCGCTGTCTGAATAGTGTAGCTCTAGAGCAATTGGGGATTGTGTGAATTGGGGTTTTTGGCGATTCCGCTCGAGTAACTTCCTCAATGTCGCTGTCTGAATAGTGTAGCTCTAGAGTAATTCGTTAAGCATCACAAGATCGGGCGGCCATGGGCATTTTGTCGAACAGGTGCACCCTGCTCGGTTGTTGCGCGCAGTTCAGTGAGATGCGCACAGGTTGGCGCAGGGGCGCGCGCGCGCTGCTGCTTGATGCTGGCTCTGGCGCTCAGGTCTCTGTACGTAGAGGCGCAAAGGGCTGCGCGGATGGGCGATGTCGGGTGGTAGATGGAGCTGCAACAGATTCTGGGCCAAAAAACTTCCCCAGAATCCGAATTGGTCGGTGCTTTTCCTTCCCTTCTTTCTGGCATCTCAGGTGGTGTAGATTGCATCTAACATAGTGTTCGGAGTAGCAATTATATTTGATGTCCCGATATGAGTTGTATTAAGTTTCCTTGTGAATTCTTGAAAAAAAATACGA
Organism: Leptodermis oblonga; assembly: GCA_016801395.1. NCBI lineage: Eukaryota > Viridiplantae > Streptophyta > Magnoliopsida > Gentianales > Rubiaceae > Leptodermis > Leptodermis oblonga. Next base: position 736 of record VMRK01000313.1, read on the forward strand.
GACTTAGTTTGATTTCCCTTGTTATTGCTGCTAACGACAGAGGAGGTTTTGAACAAGAAGAACTTGCAGAAATTGGAGCAGCGTTTTAGGCTCTGGGTATATATAATGTTTAACATGACACAAATTCAATATATTAAAGTGGTCTGTCAATCTATATACTACAAAAAATTATCACCCATTAGAAATTATTAATTTTAAAAATTTTTAACATGATACACTAAAAGTTACTCATCAACACATATATATGACTCGAAATTGTCACCCATAAATTATGCATTAACATCAATATCCTTCTTTCTAAGATTTTTTTGGCTTTGGGCAGCTGACTATTCCAGTTCTCCAGAGATCGATGTTGCTTGGTTCTAGGCATGATATCCAGCCCCCAAATTGGCTTTTCAGCAGATTTCATTTGGAAAACTAGTACTCAAATGAAACCTTCAAATCATAGACCCCTTCGATCCTTATAAAGCGCTAATTAAAGAGCTTCAACCTACCCAATGAATTTTGATATTTATACTTGTGATGGTTTTCTCCTATTTTAAGTTTCGATGCCCAAGTTAGTGCCGGACATGGAGAATTAATTTAGTGTATTGTCAACAAACCTTCTATCTGCGATAAAGGGGGTATCTATAGGGGTTTTGCCTCAAACTCTTGCACCGTCCACTTTATACAAAATTAAATGTGTTTAATCTATAACTGTTATGAGCAAGAATTAATATTCTACTCCCTCCGTCCCACTCAAAGAATATACTTTGAAATGTGTACAATTTATTATGGGTTGTGAGATACAATACATAAAATAAGTAATTTACCACTATATTTTTCACTTATATCCTTACTTTGAAAGTAAGGGTTACTTATGAACCACACAGTGTAATATTAGTAAATGTATATAATGTAAATAAATTCAAAGTGGACTCTTTAAATGGGACAATATTATTTTTCGAAAGTGGACTTGAAGGGAGTAACAATTTTATGTGCAAAAATTATTTTTCTTAAATTAATGTTCTAATTTGTATGTTGTAAAAATTACTATTCTTAAATTTTTATGTGCCAAAATTATTGTTCTAAAATTTTCATTTGTAAAAGTTACTATTCTGAAAAAAAATTTGTGCAAAAATCAATGTCTTGAATTATAATATAAAGTTAGGTTTCTAAAATTATTGGATCTTGAGTTTGACCCAGTCTTACACTCAATTTCAAACAACAATAATACTAGCATATCATGACTAAGTCTTAATCCAAAAATTCTATGTGCAAAGTCCTAAGTCCAAACAAATCCTGTACAGAGAAAAATTAGATTACATATTTTCTTGAATCTTTAATTTGGACTGTTGTTTCTATCTAGTCATTAACTTGAAAACGTTTTATTCTCGTCCCTTATATTGAAATTTTGTTTTAAAACGATCTTTAGTCCAAATTTTAACAATATTTAAGATATTTTCATCTAACATGTGAGTTGTTTCAAACTAAACTAAGAAGTGAACAAAGTGATTTAAATTTGTTGATGATGTTCTGCAAGTGCTTCTGTTCTTGGTTCACGTGCATCTGCATTACTTGTCTTCCTTCTTCCCAACCAAAACGGGCTTCCAATTGTTCTGCCATAAGCTTGTGGATTTTAATGAATTGCCCAAATATAAGAACTTTCTCCTAGAGAACATGGTTGAGGTGAACAAGTTTCATCACAAAGTTGATTTGCACACCCGCAATATAGTCAAGCATGAGCTTCTTCGAAGCATTCAGATCAATTGCAGCTCTTTCTTTCTCATCCATATTGCAATACTTCACCAAGGATGAATGACTAGAGACCAATGAAACTTTGTGGTCGTACTTGAAGTATGAATGATAGATTTCAACCAAGTCTATGGGCCGCTTCTACTATGGGGGTGGGGGTGGGGGGGATTTAAAAGGATGACAACATCTTTCAACATGAACTCGAACCCTTCTTGCTGGTGTTCGTAAATCTTGCTTTTGGCACCAGGAATGGCATCCCAGGCTGTTCCCGCTGAAGCAGTGAAAGCATTTCCAAAGTCTCCCCTCCCCCAAGCTGAGAAATCCACATTGAACCCTAAAGGTTTCTTATGATGGCACGGCCACGCTATGAACAAAGTGATTTAACATATATTTTGTCATTTGTTGTCTCTATTAATGTGCGACAGTGTGGCCGTTTTGAAACAACGTTTTCAAGCTAATGAACTAAACGGAGACAAAAACCTAAACTGATGGAGGAGATTAAAAAATAATTACTGTTCTTAAAATTTTATGTGCAAATATTATTGTTCTAAAATTTTGATATGAGACAAGAAACTTTGTCATCAACAACTACAATCAATTTACATGAGCACAGCCACACTTCCCCCTTCCCCACCATTCGAGTTCATACTCGCAACCATGTCCTCCTCGCGGGAGAAGATTTTTGGCTCGGCTGCGACAATGTTGCTAGGGTTTGTCCTGTTGAATTATAAGGGGAAGGAAGAATATCTTATATCTCCATTCGAAACCTATTCTAAAATCACTTTGCTTGCTCTTAGTTGCTTCTTTGTGTGTATTGTTTCTTATGCAATGCTAAACTAACTCCTTTTCATGTTTCACCTTCTTCAATAAGAAGTCCCGTTTTCCGTAGCTGCATGGTATTTTCTGGTAATTAACCTATTTTTAGCAGCCGTTTCAACGCTCCATTGATTTTGTTTTCGCAGTTGCTTCCATAATCCAGAATTATTCAAGCAACTTTGGACTTGGTTAACTACTCAAGCAGTTAATCTTGATATCTACTTGGGTGTTAATCAACCTGCAGCCCAGGTTCCTAACTCCAGGGCCCGAGGATTAATAAAAAATAAAAAAAAAGGTCTCAAATGAAATTATAATAATGTAATAATTATTTATAATATTTTCTTCAATTTTTTTCATACAACATCCAAAAATATTCAGAGTAAAGATGGGAGAATTCAGTATATTTTGATTTTTAAAAAAAATTATAATATGAGCCTTAAGCTGAAAAAAGGTAAGGGCAACAAAAAAAGAGAGACACACTCTTGCGTCGGTCTATTTCAAACAAAAATAAATATAAATAAATGTGGCCTTAATTTAAAATTTGTTATGTGCAAATAATATTGTTATAAAATTTTTATTCTCAAAAGTTACTGTTGTGTAATTTTATGTGCGGAAAACACACTCTTGCACTGTCCAAGTCATACAAAGCTAATTGTGTGTTTCAATCTATACTGAGGAAAAATTACTGCTCTAAAATTTTTATGTTTAAAAATATTGTTATGATATTATTATGTGCAAAAATTAATTTTTTAAATTTGTACGTGCAAAAATTATTGTTTTAAATTTTTATGTACAAAAAGTATTGTTACATAATTTTTATGTGCAAAAATTATTGTTTTAAATTTTTATGAGTATAAATTATTTCTATATTTTACTCTCTCTCTATTCCGCCAGAAGACTCCACTTTCAACATTTATTTTTGTTCTAATTGAAGAGCCCATTTTCAAATTTTTTAATCTTTTTATCCTTACTAATATAATAACATTTTGTTCATAATTAACACACTTAAAAAGTAAGGATATTAGTGAAATAAGTTGTAACAAATTAACTCTTTTAAGTGTTATGCATTGAAATCTATAATAAATTATACATTTTAAAATCTAACTCTTCAAAATTCTATAGTATAAAGTTAAACTTTTAAAATAATTGGGTTATGAATTTGACCCACTCTTGCACCACTCAATATCAACAAAAATGAATGTGAATATGTCATGACCAGGGTTTCATGGCTGAATCTTAATCAACAAATTTTATGTTCAAAAATTACTATTATACTATAATATATTGATATAAACTTGAGCCCTTAAAGTTATAGGACCTTGAACTGCAAAAAAAAATAATAATAATAAATAAATATTTGTTTATAGCCCACACGTTGACTTTTGCAAACCGTAATTAAAGGGCAAAAGTATTTTCAAGTACCATAGTCATAGTGGATTATATCTTGGGCGAATTACATTTACCTCCTCTCAGAATTTGATAAAATTACAAATCAGTCATTGTGATTATAAATACATCTCAAAACTATTCAAAAGGTTTTTAATTTGTATTCTTGTTACTAACAGTAAAGATGATATTGAGTGAAGTTGAGTCGAGATTTAGAATGTTCAAACTCTTATTGTTTATTAAATAGTCGAATATAAAATTATATCATGTTCATTATTTATTAGTTAAATGAGTTCAATTTGAACTTTTACCGAATCAATCCTAAATTTTTTTTGAAACTTTGTGTTCATTTTCAGTCATAACTAATAGAGATCGATTTTGTAACTATGACCGAACTAGATAAATGTATTTATGATTTTCAAAAATTACAATAACTGATACATAATTTAACCAAACATTGGAATAAATATAATTCGCCCTTATATCTATCATCTCCACTCGAATGCATCGTCTCTGGTTCTGCAGTCTGCACTAATATTGCATCCCATTTATTCCACTCGAGAGAAATCCCCAAAAACTTTGTGCTTCTAAATTTGAACATCATTTTAGCTTTACCGCACAAAAAGTACTTTAACAGAAGAAACAACAAGAAAGGCCTAATATTTCGCATTTTAGCCAGTTTTATTTGAGGTCATTATATTTTTTACCACTCTTATTTTCATGGTGGCAAATTAAAAAGTTAATTTTAAAGGTATACTTTTGGACATTTTAACATGTTATTACATGTTCTTAACCGTCAACATAACAATAAATGGTAATATGAGTTTCTTTTACAAAAGAAAAACTTTTATGTTGGGTCTGTTTTTGGAATGAAATTTTAGAATCATAATCAAGTCTAAAAGTTTTTCGTTTCGTGAAAAAGAAACTCATATTACCATTGACTCAACCTTTGATTTGAGAGAACAAGTAATAAAATTTTAAAATAGCCAAAAGTGTAACACGATACATACAAAAATTACTTTTTTGCAATGATTTAAATAGAAGTGACAAAAAGTGTAATAACCCCAAACAAAAGTGGTCAAAAATGAAATTTTTTCCCATTTTCATTTCACACCGGAAGATTATTATATATCTCATCTTCCTCCAAAAAACATTTTCTAGGAGCGCCATTAGTCTTCTCGATCTTCCTTGTTGCTGCTGATTTGGAACAATTTCAACCCAAATCGATTCTTGAATCCATTTCCACAACTTAATGATAATAACCATAGAAAATGGCAGTTGAAACAAAGAAAACAAAATGGACAGCGAAAACAGAGCACAGAGCAATTGTGGGAGAAGAACAGAGCACAGAGCTGCGAGAGACAGAGGACCTCAGAAAACCATCGCGATCCGACAAATACGAACATTAACGCTCGACATGCCGAATCTTGATCTGGCATCATAGGCTAAACAATACAGAAGTAAACTCGCGACGGCTAAAAACATGGTTTTAGGGTGGGTTTCGAATGGGGATTCGTCCTTCCCTTGATACTTGAGCTCTAAGAAATAAACCAAAGCTGCAGCAGAAAAGGTGAGAATTGAGTGGCGAGAAGATGAAATGGGAGGACGTTGCTGATGAAGATGAAAAGGGTTTTGTGAAACAGAGATGAAGTTGAGATTAATGTGATTGTTCGTGCCAAAGCTGAGAACGAAGAAATTGGAATTGGAAGGGGATGTTGAATAATACTCCTCTGCCATTGATGATGACTGAGGAGTTTTTGGTGTTCTGTTGTGTTGAGTCAAGAATCAAGATATGATATATATATATATATATATATAGGATACTTTAAGATCAGGAAGAAATAAGCACATACAAAGTGTCAATTTTTCGGCAGGAATTTAAAAATCAAAAAAGTGGAAAAGAGTACCGGAACAGGGAGTGTATGCTATGAATACAAAAGCTTAAAAGTGACGGTCAATCAAAAGGTTCAAGGTTTAATTTGGTTGCTGCTGATGTTGAATCTTTCTTACTGTTGTCGTCCCGGTTGTGGTTGGACCTTTGCATATGTGTCTTTGTTACAAGTGGAAGTAATGGCTACCTGCACTTTGGTATACCCATCATCGCTTACGTCATCTGATGTATGTCTTTTTTACAATTACTCATCTCTTTTCCAACATCTTTCCGATTTTGAGAAATGTATGACTTTTTTTTTTCTTTTTCTTTTTTCCTTTAACAATTGCAGTCTAGGTCACGTTCGTTTTGATATATTTTGAAAAAATAAATTTATAATGTAAAAATTGTATTGAAATGTATAAATGTATAGTTATATAGTAGGAAGTTGTAGGAGAAATGATTAAAATAAAAAATTATAATATACAACTCAATTAATATCTTTAACTTTCTCATAGCAAGTGAGATGTCATGTATTCATTAGTCAATAGTTAGTATTAATAATTATTTTATAAAAGTTGAGCTAATGAAGGATGCATGGCACCTTACTTGTTATGAGAAAGTTGAAGATATTAGTTGAATTGTGCATCATTACTCATTACATTTTTTATGTAAAAACCAAAAACAAAAATGACCAAAACGAACAGTGCCCCTTATTATTGAAAATTAACCTAATTCATTTAGTAGAATTAGGGAAAAAAAACAAAAAAAGGAGGATGAAAAAAGACACAGAGTATCTTCTAAAACATTTTTGGTGTAAAACGAAGTGTAATTTTACTCCTAATAACACACAAAAGTAGTATAGAGAAAACAATATAGGGAAAAAGAGAGTAATTTTTCCAGTTGTGTATCAGCTCTCGAATTCTCGAAGATCTTTTAAGTTTAACTAACAGAATGTCAAAAAATACTATGAAAATAAAATACAAATGAAAGCCTGAGTATTATTAACAATTTAAACTAAAGCTAGAAGCAACGGCAGAGTTAGGCTCCCAAGATTAGGTGAGGCAAAAATGCTATACTACATTTTTTTTTTTTTTTTTTGAAAAATGCAAACATAACTATTTTAAACTCATATTTTGCTATACCAAAATTAAATTCATTAATAATATTTGTATACATTCTAACATCAAACACACTTTCAACAAATCAAATACTGAATTATTTTCCTTTTACAGTTTGCTCTTATATATTTTTTAATTTTTATATAAGAATCGAATGTTTTGAAAAGATTGAGGTAAGGCAATTGACCCCATCAAGCCACCATGTTGCTCCGCCCTAGCCTAGAAGAAAAAAAAAATTTAAAGGAAGAAGATAAATAGTGAATGGGCAAAAATACCTTTAAAAATAGTCACATGACAAACATGTGACGCCCATTCCGTCAAAATTAACGTAAACTAATGGTTCAATGACATTTTTTGCCTGTTTTTGAAAGTATGATGATATATGTGGGAATAAAAAATTTAGTAACCAAATCTGACAATTCGAAAAATTAAGGTGATACTTTTTACAGTTACAGGTCAAAAAAGAGTTAACTGTCTAAAATGTCATCATACTTTTTCACTATGTTCGCTTTAGTAACTTTTTTTTTCCCCCCACAAATGTTACTAGACTTTTAAAAATGGATCAAAACTGCCATTTGGGCCGTTTGTTCCATTAGCACCAACGGAAATGACATTATGTGCCATTCACATGCCACTTTTAAGGGGTATTCTTGTCTTAAAACCTTCCCTCTATTAAAATATTGTTCATCGTCTTTTTCCTTATTTTTGAACTCAATTAAGGAAAAAAAATCAGTCACAACATTTCATTAAATTTAACCCAGTTTAATAAAATACAAAACTCATTTCCATGGTCATCAAAAGCCAATAAAACCGCAGCCAAGCCAAGCTCCAAACCCTGTCAAAAGCAGTTGTTATCAAAGAGAAGAGGGACCTTTTTTCCGATAAATGAAAAGTAGCATAACATAAAACACTAAATTTCACTTCATGTTTGAAAAAATGAAATCTGATGATGATTATTAGCCCATATCATCTCTGCTGTTGTAGTTCCCCAAGTATTACTGCAAGTGGTCACGAATTCCTTTTTTAGAAAATGAAATAAAAATTTCATTAATGGTGTTGAAAATCGTCCAATAATGATTAACAATAGAAGATCAAGAAACATAATACAACTGATTACAAAATATTTAATCTGATTTATCATATCTGAACCACCACACCAGTGTATCTGATATATTAAATTGTAAATCTATACCTAATATAAATCTAAATATAGTAGAAATATAAAACTGAACAAATCTTGTGCCGATGGTTACGGATATGTCAATAATTACTAATGAAAGCTTCTTCGAGACTCAATCTTCAACCAAATCTTCATACATTATGGCCATGAACAGAATCATAACTAATGACTCATACACCATAGCCAGGATGCATAGAATCACCCTAACAAGTGAGAAAATCACTATAGCCATAGAGAAAGCCAAGAAAGAAAGCACCATAAACATGGAGAAAAACACAATAAATAACGATAAATTGAAAGAAAAAACTCTCAATCAGGAAAAAAAACTAATTAACAGATAACAAAAAACGAGAGAAAAACTACTTCCCTCATCCTCCACGAGTTAGGATGAGGAAAGAAGATGGTGAATTTTAGGTTTTTGAGAGAAGGGAGGGTGAGGGGGAGAGGGGTGGCTAGCATGACCTTAAGTCGTCACTAATTTTTGATTCGCATAATAATGAGGTAAGGTCGCCGGGTTGATTAATTGTTGCTCTGAATTTGGAATTCGGGTTCTTTATGGGTCTTTTTCGCGGAGGATCCGAATCTGACGAGGATAACCCGGTTACGGATGTTCGTAACGTATGGGTCGACGACGAGGAGGGAAGAGGGAGGGGCGAGGACGGAGGTGGACAGCGTCGGAGGTTTGAACTTTGAAGGAGAGAAGGGAAAAAGGGAGAGGATAAGAGAAATGGCTAAGGCTCTCTTAGGTTTAGTTTTATTTTAGGAAAAGTCACATTTTTTGAGCTAAAAAAAATCTATATCTAAACACCTTTAATTCCCCTTAAAATTTAAAATTTAAAATTCCCTCTAAAAAATTTCTTTTCTAAAAAAAATAGTTATTTGATATACAATCCAAACAAAAAATTTTCTATAATAATGAATGGACAAAAATGCCTTTAAAATTTGGCAAATGCCATGCACATGTTAGCATTCCGCAAGACTAATGCAAATAATGGATAAAATGACATTTTTGGCCATATTAATAAGGTGACATTTGTGAGGGGAAAAAAGTTTAGTTACCAAATTGAACATAGTAAAAAAAGTAGAGTAACATTTTGATTAGTTCACTTTTAAGAGAAAGAAAAACTTAACATTCTAGCATATTAATACATCACAAAAGTCAATAATAAAATTCCTAATTAATTGACATCATCATAGTGACATTATTATTATTATTATTACTACGGAGAGAAAACTTACGACAAAAGGTGGACGCTTCCCTCTCCTTTTCTATTTTCCTCTCAAATGTGAACTTTCATTTTCTCTTATTTTCTTTTCCCATCTCTCTCTAATGGGAGATGGGGAAATGTATTTTTTCTCTATAACTTATTATTTAGTTTATTTTTATCTTTCATGATGCGATCAGTTAGAAATCTTGTCTCCCCAAATAAATGAGAGTTTCTCCCCATATAAATAAAAGATATTTTATCACTATAAAGCGAAGATCCAATCGGTTGGGGCTTTCATTAGAAGATTAGTCACAGATTCAAGATCGTATTCATACTTCGGTGATTTGTCCATCGTGATGATGGTTTTTTGTTATGCTAATTAAATATGTACAGATTATTACTTGTTTAAATATGTATGTGTTTAATTTGATTTATTTTTAATTATTTATATCTAATTTTTACCTCTTAGTCTCCTCCCTCCGCTGGGAACTCTGACTATGGTGTGCTAGCTGGAAATTCTTTCAACACTAATTATGTAATATCTTCACTACTGAAAAAAACCTGTAATGCAGTATAAAAAAATAAATTACTAAACTGTTTATAAATAATTAATGAATCTTTAACCCGGCATTGCAAGCAAATAGAGAGCCAAAAGTTACAAAAGTGATCTAAGTCCACAATCCACATCCGTATTAGTTAGACCCAGCAGACGTAGATGTGGGCCCATGTTTGCAATTTTCATTCCAACGCGGACGCGTCGCCATAGTAATTTGGGTTCGGACCAATCCCTTTTCATTAGTAAATATTCTCGGATTTTCCCGTTCTATAATTCCCTCTTTTCTTTTCCCGGTGAACCCATCGCCGTTTCCTTCATATCGCCACTAGCGCGAATGGATTAAAATGGGCATGAGATCTTCTGTTTACTTTACTTCTGTCTTTCCTGTCTATTCTCTCACAATAGATAAATCGATGAACGACATTGTTTTCAACTTCAACCTACAGATGAACGACCTCATTTTCAACTACGAAACAGATGGGAAACAAAGTTTGCAGGAGAAGATTTTTTACTTCGCTGGGACGGTGTTGCTTGGCTTTCTCAAGGTGAAGTACCTGTACCAAGGGAAGCAAGAATCTCCATTCGAAACCCACCCTAAGATCACTCTGCTTGCTCTCACGAGCTTCTTAGTGTCAAACTAAGGGCTGTTTTTTAACTTTTCGTTTTAGTTTCAGTTTTGGTCTCAACAGTAAATTTAATGTATTATAATCAGATTTTAATACAATTTTATCATTTTCAATACAACTTTTTACTATTCAGCTATAACTTTTTAGATTATAAAATTATTTTTCCAAAACCAAAATTCAATCCTTCCTAAAAGAACAGCCATTCTCCCCCTTCAATAAGAAGTTACGCTCCCTTCTTCCCCTTCAATAAGAAGTTATGCTCTCCGTGTCTGCGTGGTTCTGTTAGGGGCTCTTTCTTTAGCATCCGTATCATCGCTCCTTTTTCAAGAATCACTATGTTCTGCTCTGTTCTCAGCGTCGATTTTATTTTCTTTATCATAGTTGCTTCCAAAATCCAGAATTCAAGCAATTTGGACTTGGTTAACTACTCAAGCAGCTAATATTGCTATCTGCTTCGACGTCATCAGCTTAAGTGCCTTAGAGTCAAGAGATCATCTCCCGTTAGGGCTTTGGTGTCTATTTCTTCGCGACCCTGTTTCTCTGCCGCCCCTTTAGCCCTGCTACGCCACATGAACGGCGTCCTACTCACGAGCAAAGACTGAACAAATATGAATAATTTCGACTTTCATCACAACTTTCTCATAACAACTCATGCGGTATGCAGTTATTGGGCTATTATGTAATATTATAAGTTATTTCATTAAATGTAACCAATAAATGCGTGTCACATGAGTTGCTATGAAAAATTCGTGATAATTAGTTGAGATATCTATCATTATTATTATTATTATTTATTTCGTGCATAAATTTGTGATATGGATGTTGCATTTTGGCTGTTTTCGCACAAAACTTCTCCAAACCGACTTTGTTGCTGGGGGCAGAGGGGACTTGAAAATTTGTTCTTTCCGTGTATTTAAATATATATGATTGTATCCTAGTCAATATATATATATATATATGGTTATAATAGGTTTATGGTAATAATATGTTTATGGTAGTAATAGCCTGTTCTCTTTACTCGGTTTCAAACCAAGTTTGAAACATTATTTTGGAGAAATAATTTTATAATCAGTTTTCATCATTTTCATTACAACTTTTTATTATTTACCCACAACTTTTTATATTTCTAATACACTTTTACATTTTTATATTCACTTGGTTTCAAACTTGGTATGAAACCAAGTGAAGAGAACAGGCCCTTAGTTTTCTTATTGGAAAATGGTAGATTAGTTCGTATCTCTATATATATTCTTGTTTGCCTATATTTGAGTATTGTATTGTTCAGTGATATTGATTGGATTCGTATTATTTAATGGTTCTTCTTCTCTCCCAATTTGATTTGACAAATTTAGCAATATATAGATTGTGTTCAAAATCGTTTGTCTATAGTTTTGTTCAAATTTCATTGTAATGATATCTTGTCAGTTTGGAATTTTGTAGTTTCTCTAAAACTTGTGGTCGTTTCCTAATTTACCCAAACTTCAGCAGTTTTTGTAAGGGACCCTTTTGTTAAAATTCGTTGTATTGTATATTATTAATGTTAGAATCATTTTCATTGATCTACCCAATACGCAATATATGTTATAAGCTAATTTCGATATTTGTGTTTTCAGAACATAATTATAATACATGTTAAATTTGATACGTGCACAGTCAGACTTAGAAGTATCATAAACAAATTGTACGTAAATAAAAAAAAAATTTAAATCACATTTTACATAATTTTAGAACATGAATCTGATGAGGAGCTCGTCGGATTCTACCTCTAAGAGATTCATCAAAGGTCGCTTCCCATTGAACATTATACTACAAATATGACCCTGGGATCTTCCAAGTAAGATCATCCATCTCTGTCGCCACCTTGATTTTTCAAAGAACATTCTGTTCTCTTTGTTTCAAGCAATTTTTTATTAATTAACTTCTTTGTCCTATTAATTTTTTTGTTATTCAACTCGAATGCATCCCTTTGATTCCGCAACAACTTGCCCTTGTAAATCTGAAACATCATTTTAGCTTAATCGCACAAAAACTACCTTAACAGAAGAAACAAAAAGAAAGGCCTAACATTTTCATTTCACACTGGAAGATTATTATATATCTCATCTTCCTCCAAATATATATTTTCTAGGACCCCCATTAGCCTTCTTGATCTTCCTTGTTGCTGCTGATTTGGAACAATTTCAACCCAAATCGATTCTTGAATCCATTTCCACAAGTTAATAATAATAACCATAGAAAATGGCAGCTGAAAGAAAGAAAACAAAATGGACAGCGAAAACAGAGCACAGAGCAATTCTGGGAGAAGAACAGAGCACAGAGCTGCCAGTGACAGAGGACCTAAGAACACCATCGCGATCCGACAAATTCGAACATTAACGTTCGAATTGCTAAATCTTGATCTGGCATCATAGGCTAAACAATACAGAAGCAAACTCGCAACGGCTAAGAACATGAGTTTTGGGTGGGTTTCGAATGGGGATTCGTTCTTTCCTTGATACTTGAGCTCTAAGAAATTAACCAAAGCTGCAGCAGAAAAGGTCAGAATTGAGTGGCGAGAAGATGAAATGGGAGGACGCTGCTGATGAAGATGAAAAGGGTTTTGTGAAACAGAGATGAAGTTGAGATTAATGTGATTGTTTGTGCCAAAGCTGTGGACAAAGAAATTGGAAGGGGCTGTTGAATAATACTCCTCTGCCATTGATGATGACTGAGGAGTTTGGTGTTGAGTTGGTTAAGAATCAAAATAAGATGTATACATATAGTTAACAGCAGGAAGAAAGGAGGGCAGACAAAATGACAATTTTTCTGCAGGAATTTAAAAATCAAAAAGTAAAAACTAAAAGAGGAATTTGTATGTTGTGTATACAAAAGCTTAAAAGGGTCACTCAAAAGGTTCAAGGTTTAATTTGGTTATTGCTGCTGATGTTGAATATGAATCTTTCTTATCGTTGTGGTTGGACCTTTTGCATATGTGTTTTTTTTATTTTTTATAAAGGCTACCTGCACTTTGGTATTCCCATCGCTTTCATACTCATTACTTTCTTTTAAAACATCTTTCCAGTTTGAGAAATGTGTGATTTTTTGTGTCTTTTCTTTTTTGCTCTGCACGAATTGGTTTCCTCGAATTGTGGTTTCCTCGAATTAGTTTCGTCGAATTTTAAATTTTTTTTGCCAATTCGAAAATCGAACCTAATTCGTTTTAAAACTGAAGAAACCAAATCGAATTCGTAATTCGAATTCGGTTTGAACCGTGGAAACCAAATTCACAAATTTGTTTCTAGAATTAATAGTTTAACATAGTAAGGCTTTGAAGAAAATGAAAGATAGATGGGAGAAAGAAATAGGAAGAGTAAAGAAAGAAAGATAATGAAGAGAAGAAAGAAAATAGATTAAGAAAAGAAGAACCGTCCAGTTCTAGATCCACTATTGCCGCCCCTTCCCAGATCCACAACCTCCACCATCCAACAAACAACAATCAACACCACCATAACCTTCTCCTAAAAACTTGATGGCTAATAGAAGAAAATGAAAGAAAGATGGAAGAAGGAAATAGGAAGAGTAAAATGAGAAGTATAAAATTAAAAAAATATAAATCATATATCCCAATTCGATTTTTGAATCGGTTTTCGAGTTGGATACCAAATTCGAAAACCAATTATAAAACCGAATTCATAATTCGAATTCGGTTTCAAACAAACATAATTCAAATATTGAATTAAAATTGGGTTATTCGAATTCGGTAAATTCGAATTCGGTTCGATTTTCGAATTGGACTAAACCATGCCCACTCCTACTGCTCAATACATCATATTTACAATTGCAGTCCAGGTCATGTTCGTTATAATATGGTTTTGAAAATATTTTTTAAAAAAATAGATTTTTAATATAATAACTGTATTAAAAATGTATAAATGTATAGTTAAATTGTAAGAAGTTACACGAGAAATGATTAAAAAATTATTATAACATTACATTTGATGTAAAAATCAAAAATAAAAACGACGAAAATGAACCATGCACTATTATAATTAAAATAATTTATTTAGTAGAATTAGGGGAAAAGAAAAAATGAGGGAGAGAAAAGACACAAAGTATCCTCTAAAACATATTTGGTGTAAAACTATGGGTAATTTTACTCCCAATAACACACAAAATTAGTATAGAAAACACAATACAGAGATAAAAGAAAGCAATTTTTCCAGTCGTGTAATCTGTCTACTCATTCTCAGGGATTTTTAAAGTTTAACGAGTAGAATGTCGAGAAATACTCTGAAAAGAAAGTACAAATGAAAGCATGAGTATTACTAACAATCTTAAACAAAACCCAGAAGGGATTAAAAAATAAAAGTAAAAGATTGTGTAGAATAATGGGTAATTAAGGACAAAATGAAGGAGTTGGAATGGGTATATTTTTGTATTGTCTTTCCTAGGAAGGTTCCTCCCGCACAAAGCCTGCGGTGACTGGTGAGGGCATGAAATTTAACAAGACCACAAAGTCTACGTTGGAGGAGTCGGTTTACTTCATTTGATTTATTAGTCGATGAAATGCATACGTTTCCTTTGAAATTATATAAGCTCCACGTTCTATGTTCAATCTGTCCAATTCATTAATTAGGTAGTTCTTAGATTGTCCTATTAATTTTTATTTGATTTTTTTGTTTTAAGGAAAGATGCTAGAATGGGAGGCTAGAGAAAATGTTAATTTGGGGAAAACTGTCTGCTTGCGGCTGCATGAAAATGGTGGTGCTGCACCTGAGAGTTTGTCAATAATCGAACTTCGGACTACCAAAACCAAAGGTTTTAAATCTCTTTGGATGTAACACTGGGTCAACCACTTCACTACTCCTATTAACTTTTTAAATATGAATGACATGTTGATAAAATTATGCTTCCTTCCCCTTAATACAAAGGGCAAATTATATTTACTCCATGATGTTTGAGATATTTACGAAATTAATTCTGTTATTTGTGAAATTAAAAAATATATCTTATATGAATTATTCGTATTATAAAAGGTCGAAGTTTGGAGGCTCAAAAACTACAAATCGATACGTCTAAGAATCGGAGGACAAGATTGATTGAACGGTCAAATTCAAAGGAAGTTTATACCGATTTGATTCTAAAAAGTACAAGTTTAAAAAATAAAATTTAAAACTTTTAATGCAAATATACATATTTTTTATTTTTTTAAAGGGAAAAAACCATTATTTAAGTTTCGTTTGATAAAACTTAAGTCTTAAGTCTGAAATCTAAATTCATTAACTTACTTTGTTTGATAAAATTTAAAATTTAAGATCTAAAATTAGACCTGAAGTCTGAATCTTATTAAGTTATTAAAAATAAAAATATTTTTTTTAAATTAAATTTATTTATATTTTTAATAAAGTTATAAAAATAGATGATAATATATTTTAAATTTTTTTATAGTTATAAAATTAATTTTTTTTTCTTGAATTGATAAAACTTTAAAACAAAATGAAAAACATAAAATAAAATAAAATAATGATACAAAAAATGAGAAAAATGAAAGAGAAAAAAAATTATTTGATTCAGATTTAGTAATAAGTGATTTGCTCATCACTTATTCTTTAGGCCGGAATTAGACTTGTTTTTCATATCTACTTAATTAATTAAGTTATTCGATTTTCATCATCAAACATACTTAATCAATTAAGTACTTAACTACATAATCACTTATTTCATCAAGACTTATGACGAATAGTTATCAAACACACTTAATTTAAGTAAGCTCTTAATCATTAATTTTAATGCTGAATTTGGTTATCAAACAAAGCCTTAGTTATAAATTTTGGTGTGCCTTGTTTGGCATCAACCCAAACCCATATTCAAAAGGCCTACTCAGTTTGAGATCCAATAAGACTCGCCAGCGACACTAAAGTCGGGCCTGAGAAATAGAGTCATAGCAAGTGATTCGGCCATTAGTGGACGTTTAAGGGGGTTTTGATTTAGCGCCAATTGACTACCCACGAGCGGGGGTACCTAAATCGTGGGATAGCGCTCGAAATACCTGGAGGCGGATTTCGATATTCTCGAGGTCAGCCAATAGTAGAACTTCACAGGTTCAAAGATTAGGACTTGGCATGTGTCCAAATAAGACAAAACTCACTTTGTGATACATTACTCGAACACGGTATTGGGTTCCGTTTTCTTTGTAATCAAAAATGTCAAAATGTGAAAGAAAGAATGACAAAAAATGCGAGTTTACATAGAAGAGAGACCAAAAGTATAACAAGGGTAAAAAAAAGAGAACAAAAATGTGATTTTCTCGTATATCAATCGCTTTTGTACTCTCTTTTCCAACATCTTTCCCATTTGAGAAATGTATGACTTTTTTCTCTTATTTTCTTTTATTTTTTGCTAAATACATCACCTTTACAAATGGCAGGATGTCGTTTTGATATGATTTTGAAAAAATATTTTAAGAAAATAATTTTTTAATATAAAAAGTGTATTCAAAATGTATAAATGTATAGTTAAATTGTAAAAATCTGTAGTAAAAATGATTAAAAAAATATTACTCTAAAATATTAAATTTGTTGCAAAAACCAAAAAAGGAATCAAGACGCGAACAAAAATGATGAAAACAAACAATGCCCTAACTATTGAAAATTAACCTAATTTTATTTTGTAGGATTAGAAGAAAAGAAAAAAGAAGGGAGTGAAAAGACCCAAAATATCCTTTAAAACATTTTTGGTGTAAAACTATGTGTAATTTTACTCCCACTAGCACTCAAAAGTGGTATAGACAGCACAACACATAGAAAAAAAATAGTAATTTTTTCAGTTATATTATTAGTCCTCTTTCTCAGAGATTTTTTAAGTTTAACAAGTATAATATTGAAAAATACTACGAAAAGAAAGTACAAATGAAAGCAAGGGCATTATTAACAATCTTAAATTAAAGCCAGAAGGGATAAAAATAAAAATAAAAATAAAAATTGTTAAGGATAATGGGTAATTAAGAAAAAAATGGAGTATGTTTTTGTAGTAGTCATCTAGGAATAACTGGGAAGATTCCTATGGGGCCTGGTGAGGGACCGACGACATGCATGAAATTTCACAAGTTCAAATGAGTCACACAAAGACCTCTCAAAGATTCAAAAGTAGACTTTGGAATATCTTAACTTTGTATTATATAGTCGGTGTGCTTAATTTGCTTTTAGCAGAGTTAGCCAATATACAATTTATTATGAGTATTAAGGTACAACACTTAAAAAAGCTAATTTGACATCATTCCATCTATATCCTTACTTATCAAGTATGGGCTAATTATGGACCACACATTATTATATTAGTAAGGGTATGAGGAGTAACAAATTTGAAAGTCGACTATTTTATTGGAATAAAAAATATTTTTTAAAGTTGACTCTTCTAATGAAACAGGAGAGTTCAAGAATCATACCTAGTTAAAAGGTAGGTTATTATCTATAGCAATAGAACAATGTCAAAATTAATCTAGTTTTGTACTATAACTTAAGTTTTAAAATGCTAACGAGAGACACTTTCCTCAAGCCCAAGGGTTATCATTTACAAGGTCAACTCTAATCGACCCCAGAACTCGTCTAGTCACAACGTGCTTCGCCAAACTTAAATCCAATTCTTTTCCTAATTTTTGAAGCTATATTCTACACAAAATAAACAAGTTTAGTATATAAAAAAGAATTTATGTTCTTAAATCCAATATAACAATCAAAGAAATCGCGACATTTTAATCACTAATTAGCATACAAATTGGAGAGAGCACTTGCTTTGTCTTCCAAATTAGTCAAAGAATATTGGACATATTTTTCAACGTTCGGAACAAACAAACAAAAATAAATGAATGAATATTGCACTTAAAAAAAATTTGGTGGGCCCATTTCATGATGTGGTGATTTCTAAAGGGGAGTCGGTTGATGCCATCACAATTTGTATAGAAGCATGTTTTGGAAATTGGAAGAGGTTCAAGCTACACTTATATTTAAGGTTCAAGAGTCAAGGGTCCATTATTGAACAGTCCCCGAAGTTTGAAGAAAATATGAAACGCCCCCGAATGTGAAGAAAATATAACAAGTTCACTCCTCAAAACGACATTGAAACGACTGGCCATTTCAAACTAAAAACTAAGCTAAATTACCATAATGAACTCCAATTTTTTTATAAAAAAAGGTCTAAACAGAATTGAGTGGCCAAGCTAAGGGAGCGACATGGTCAATTACCCTAAATCATAAGCACAATAAAAATAGCAAAAATTACCGAACCCCCTCCTGAAATTCATTCAAATTATTGAAATGGGCCATGAGGTTTGAAAATTTACGAAGCATAACCTAACTCATAAATTTTATTTATATTTATTACTCTTTTTTGGCAAATTGAGGGAAAATTTTGAAATCTCAAGGTTCACTCAATAATAATTTAGACAAATTTCATAAGGGATTTGGTAAATTATCTCTTGTGAATTACAAAATCCCTGATACTCCACAAGGTTTCAAAAGTTACCAAATACCCCCTAAATTTTTTAGCTTATTAAAGGAAGAAAAAATAGAATTAAGTTTAAACAAACGTGAGTCAAAGCAAAGTAACGAATTTAAAAGTGTCATTCTTTAATATTTCCGTGTGGACTTTGTAGTTTTCTTCAGGCTCAGATATGGCGTTATCTTTTTTCCCAAAAACATACGCATAATGCTAAGGTCTTTGTCTTGTTTCTCCCGGAGGGGACAACGTCGGAGTGTCTCAATATATAATATACGTGATGCCTTGCATCCACGGCACCACATAGAATAGTCAGTCAAATATAATGGGGATTAAGTGTTATTTTTTTGGGAGGGCAATAAATATGTAGGGGGCCCAAAAATAATAACTAATATTAGTTGTTATTTTATTATTGACTGGCTGCATTAAATTTTAAAGATGCAGCGGATACACTCAATAATTTTAAGGATACTATATATAGTGTATATTCAATATATGCAGGAAAGGATACTATACATAGTTTTAATCAGTGTTAGGTATGTTCATGGTACGAAACACTGACATGTTCTTTTGGATGGATTTTGAAGACACATTTTGAAAAGTTGATTTTGAAAATAATTTTTAAATGTAAAAAGTGTATTGTGAATATAAAATTATATAATTGAAAGATAAAGAGGTGTATTGTAAATGATAAGAAATTAGTATAATATTTCGAACTACCAAAGTCTATTTTTGAAAACATGGAGAATAACATGCTAAAGTACAACTAAAGGTACATATGATTAAATAAATTATTTAATTATTAAAATTATATTTAAAGCTTTATTGTCTAATTATAATTGTATAGTAAAGATCGAAGTAACTTTTATTTTGGGATTTTTTTTAATTTTTAAAATGACACTTTTTTCTTGAACGGATGATAACCATATGTAGAATATACTTTCAAATAATATATTGCGGCAAAATTCAGAAACGGGGAATATGTATGGTACAATTAGTATGGAATATCGAAGAAACAAGAGTTGGGAAATCTGGGATTGAGTTTGAACCAGTCAAAGGAATAATAATAATAAATAAAAAAAATTCCAAACCAATTTAATAATTTATAAATTATATATATATATATATATATGACACATATATCAGATTTGGTTTGATTATGTTAAAAAAAATTCATATTAGCTTATTTATAATTCACTAAAACTTGCGTTAACTAAGTTCATGTATAAAACGCGATTTATACATGATGTGCATAAAATTGAAATACCCATTGGGCCTAGCTCAATCAATCGAAACAAATAGACAGTAAAAGATAAAGAAGCCCAGATCCACGTTCAGGTCGGAAAGATCGTGCAAACCAAGTCTATCTGTCATAGTTTTAGATCGGATATGAAGGCTTAGCTCGGTCCTGAAGACTTAAAAGACTCGTGAAGGCTTAGGTCGGAAAACGTTATAATCCAACTTGGTAATCTTAGATCGATAAACCTTATAACCCCCAACTCGGATAGATTGGGTCAGGAAAAGTGTAAACTATAAGCCTAGGTCGGTAAAAGCCTAGAGAAGTTAGATCGGTCAACAATGCTAAAACTCAGGTCGGTAAATAAATAAATAAAACACAGGAAAGCTTAGGTCGGTAAAAAGTAAACCGGTCTGAGATAAAGATAATATTGACAAGACAGTTAGATATCATGGTAGGACCACAAATTTAATATATGTGCAGGAACAATGATGACAAATGAGCCATGTTAAAGCCATTATTCCGGGAACGGCAAAAACCATCATTGCAAGAAGAATAAAGAGGAGCGTATGTCTCCAGAACCCAACGGAACCATCAAGAGTAAGTTTATAAATACTCAGGCATAAGCCTCATTCCGGTAAGTTCCAATCAGCAATCTCTGGCAATTCTCTTGAGCACTTCTTAAGTTATTCTCTCTCAGTTACAATTTCTCTTAAAGCTCTTGTGCATTATTATTCTTCTTTTACATATTACTGACTTGATCGTCGGAGCCTATACAGGGGGGAAAGCCCCGCCTCTTCTCTTAACTAACCATCAGTTGGTCAACAGAGCAGTGCAAAATCATCAAGCTTCATCTCCTTTGCAGCATTTTCTCCGATCCAGGTTGTTTAGTTCATCTCCCAATTTGCTCATCTAAAGTTGGGCCATTTTGTTCCTCATTTCCCTCAAAGCTTCATTTGGATTGGGCTATTATTGATCATCACAAAAGTCTATTGGGCCGCGAAGAAGCATCATTCCATCATTGTAATTTTTGCGTCACATCAACTGGCGCCGACTGTGGGGAACGTTTGATCAAATTATTTCATCAAATTTTCCTCCGTTAAATAAATTTGTTGAAACCATGACGCAAACTCGTTCAGGAAAGGGTGCTTCTTCTTCTGATGACATCACCAACGGACTCACTGTTACAACCACCCTGGTTCCTACCGTTACAGCTACCAGTTCTATTCCTCCCTCTGATCCACCTACTACTACCACCCTTGTTGAAACCCTCACCTCCGAGCAGGAACAAGCAGAAAAAGAAAGGTTTTTCCGTATATTTCCAAAACTGTTTCACTTAATAAACCATGTTGCTCCGATCATCTCTACTCTTAATATAGAACTTCCCATCACAACCACCACCTCGGATGTAGTTAACATAGAACACCCCTATGGCATACATTGGTCTCCAACTGTTCCCCCACCCAGGGCTGAATTCAACCTTGTGTCCGACCCCTCTGCTGCTTTAATAACTAGTGTTCCCCCGCGCTCCACCACTATATGTCCTCCACAACCTGGGGGAGTTAATTTTTCTTCAGAAATCGGTCATATTGCTGGTCCTCCTAACCTTTCTGTGGCACCTCCTGTTTATACCACTGTAGCCCATACTCAGGCTAATCCTGCTTGTCCGGGCCCCTTTATGGTTCCCAATGCTCAGTTCAATAATGGTTCTTTTATGTCAGGCCTACCCTTTCCCACTTTAGGACAACAAATGGGTCAATTGAATCAGCTTGGCCATGGCCTACCAATCAGCCAAATGAATCAACCCTGTTATTACCCTGGATACCCAACTACATCCAACCCTGCCCTATTCCAGCATTATGGTTTAGGCAACAACCGAGTCATGCAGCCGCCCTTAGAAAACACTCCCTTGCTTAATCCAAATTATTATCCCGGGCTCGGCTTAGGAAATTATTACCCCGGCATGGGAGGACACCCCTTACGTTAGTCTGGATATCCCCAGCTCGACCTATCCGGATCCGGATATGCTCAGCTCGGACGAACTGTTCCCACGTCTCGCGTGTCTCATCCTTTTGGATTGGATATTCAAATGGCACCATTTCCCCCTGGATACAGAGGCCTAGGTAAAGTTGACAAATATGATGGTATTACCGACCCCACAGCTCACTGGATGCAGTGCATGAGCGTCATGGATGCTGCTAACCTGTCCGACGCTAACCGATGCATGACATTCCATCTGACTCTTAAAGGTCAGGCCATAAATTGGTATTGTACTCGGCCCCGTAATTCTATTCATTCATTAGATCAATTTGGTGACCTATTTTTGGCCAATTTTATGGGTAATAAGATATTGTCTAAACCAATTTCACATTTAATGAACATAAAACAAAAAATGGGAGAGGGATTACATGCTTACATAGATCGGTTCAATGTAGAATCTAGGCAATGTCACGAAAAAGATGATAGGATAATGATGGGATCATTCATTAATGGGCTTCGGTCAGGACCTTTAGCTACCGAGTTGGCCATCCGACCCCCACATTCTTATTTTGAAATGATGGTTACTGCTGTTAATTTTGCTGTTGTTGAAGATGCTACAGCTATAAAACAGGAAAGAGAAAGAAGTTTTTCCGATTTATATGGTAAGAGGAAAGCTTCTTCCCCAATTCTTTCATCAGGAGGAAGTAAGAAATTAAATTTTGCAAATACTACTAACCCTATCCCAAAGACCGGGGTAAGTGTAAACGTTGTACAGGTAGCCGAGCCATTCTCAGTCCCCCGAGCTGACATATATGCTGCCATTCAGAATCAAGGGCTGCTGCCCCCAGCTCGACCCATGACGGGTCCCACAGATCGGCTCAATCGGGGCAGGTATTGTAATTACCATAAAAACATTGGTCACAATACTAATGACTGTCGTGATTTAGCTGCAGAAATAGCTAAATTAATTCAAGCTGGGAAACTACCACAATATACACAAGTGGCACCTCTACCTAAACCGGTGGTTTCAGCAACCCGTGAACGACCTAACGGATGTTACCGATGTGGGGAGACCGGTCATTTTGCCCGCGAATGTCCCCAGTCCGACTCCCGAGCCCCGAATACTGGGGGTAGCACCGACCTGAATATAGCAGGGATTGTAAACACCATAGCAGGAGGACCGACCCAAGGCGACTCTAACCGCCAAAGGAAACAGGTATACCGACAAAGGAACACTATTCTAGGTAAGCGTAAATCAGATACCATGACACCAGGAATTACTTTCGATGACACAGATACATTTCTGCCTTTCAATTGTGACGATCCACTAGTGATCAATTGCTACATTTCAAATTACCAAGTACGTAGGACATTGTTAGACACGGGTAGTTCTAGCAATATAATTACAACCAAGGCACTGGCTGGTTGTCAATTACACAAGGCACAGTTAAGTCCAGTTCGGACACCATTGATTGGCTTCGGCAATCACCATGTTATACCTGTGGGACATTTGAGTATTCCCGTCACGTTACTGGCTGGACAGCTAAAACGTACGGAAACCATAGACTTCGTGGTCATCGATGAGCCATCACCATACAATGTATACTTGGGACGGCCTGGATTAAATCAGTTCCAGGCCATAGCTTCTACTGTACACATGCTTTTAAAGTTCCCCACCATAGGTGGGGTAGCTTCTATTCGTTGTGATGTCTTGCAGGCAAAGCAGTGTTACATGGCTTCCTTGAAGGAACCGACCCCCGTAGACCTGAAATCAAAAATTACCTCTACAGTCAGGCCGACCTCCGTTAACATTACCGATCTAACAGGTGGCTCGGACCTGTCCATTGAAGCAGGGGCCGAGGTAAGAATTATTCCCCTCACAGCCGACCCAAACAAGGTAATAAAAATTGGGGCTGATTTGCCCCCTCAATTACAATATGATTTGCTTAACCTTTTGCGTGAATTTGCGGAAGTTTTTGCTTGGGGACCGGAGGATATGCCTGGCATTTCTCGAAATATCATTGAACACAGGTTATCCATTGATCCCAATCATAGGCCGATCCGACAACGAAAGCGTAACCTTGGGGGAGAACGTAGTAGATACGTGGAAATCGAAGTCAACGCCCTGTTGGAAGTACGTATTATCCGAGAAGTGGATTATCCGGAATGGTTGGCTAACCCAGTGTTAGTTTCCAAACCGGATGGTTCATGGCGCATGTGCATAGACTTCACCGACTTAAATAAAGCATGTCCCAAAGACTGGTTCCCCTTGCCTTTGATCGACGTGCTGGTTGACGCCATAGCCGGATTTCGCTTCCTTAACTTCTTGGATGCATATAAGGGGTATCATCAAATCTTCATGGCCAAGAAAGATGAGGAAAAAACATCTTTTATTACAGACAAAGGTACATATTGCTTCATAACCATGCCTTTCGGTTTAAAGAATGCTGGAGCTACTTTTCAACGTTTGTGAATAAAATTTTCAAAAACAGTTAGGTCGAAATATGGAAGCTTATATTGATGATTTACTTGTGAAAAGTAAAAATGAATCTGCTTATTTATCTGATTTATGTGACACCCTTGAAACACTAGCCCAATATAAATTAAGGTTAAATCCAAAAAAATGTGTTTTTGGGGCCACTTCAGGAAAGTTCTTAGGATACATGGTTTCTGAGGGGGGTATCTCGGTTAATCCTAAGAAAGTAGAAGTTGTACTGAAAATGCACCCACCTAGGACAATTCGGGAAGTACAACAATTAACGGGTAGATTAGCAGCTTTGAATAGGTTTTTAGCCCAGTCAGCAGAACGAGCATTGCCAATTTTTAACATTTTAAAGAAAACTGATAAATTTTTGTGGACCCCGGAATGTCAAAATGCTTTTGAACAATTAAAAACATACTTAGCCTCTTTGCCATCTTTGACTATGCCTATTCATGGAGAACAATTGTACATGTATATAGCTACTACCGAATCTGTCATTAGCTCGGTTTTGCTCCGAGAAGATAACCGGGTCTAGAGACCCATCTATTTCGTTAGTAAAGTTTTGCAGGCAGCAGAGAAAAATTATTCCAGCCTAAAAAAGCTAGTCCTGGCTCTAGTTCACTCCACACGGCGTCTTCGGCCTTACTTCAATTCCCACGGAGTCACCGTTTATACTGACGCACCCCTCAAAGCCATCTTACAAAAGGCAGGAGTTTCAGGACGACTCACCAAATGGGCCATTGAATTAGGGGAGTATGACATCACCTTTGCCCCACGTACAGCAGTCAAAGGACAGGTGT
This sequence comes from Leptodermis oblonga, assembly GCA_016801395.1. Lineage (NCBI taxonomy): Eukaryota > Viridiplantae > Streptophyta > Magnoliopsida > Gentianales > Rubiaceae > Leptodermis > Leptodermis oblonga. The sequence goes on from VMRK01000313.1 coordinate 26,204, forward strand.
TGGCAGATTTCATAGCTGAAGGAGTACCAGACAGCCAAGAGAGCATATCTAGCCCGTCAGAAAAAATCGATCTGCTTTTAGCTATAGCAGAGGATGACGATGCGTGGATCCTCTACGTAGATGGTGCCTCAAGCCAGTCTGGATCGGGTGCGGGGATCGTCCTCACCAGCCCAGGAGGAGAAATTCACACTTACGCTCTACGATTCTGCTTCACAGCCACAAATAATGAAGCTGAATACGAAGCTATGATAGCAGGCCTGAAGTTAGCTCGGAAATTTGGGGTCGAAAATCTAAAAATTTGTTCAGACTCCCAGCTCGTGGTTAAACAAATTTTGGGGGAGTATAAGGCTAAGGATCGACAAATGGAGGAGTATTTAACATTGGTGCAACAGCAACTAAAATTTTTTCAAAAATGGGCTATAGAGCGGGTCCCACGAAGCAAAAATACAAATGCCGATGCCTTGTCCAAATTGGCTTCTTCGGTTTTTTCCCACCTGACTAAAACTGTCCTAGTAGAAGAAGTACATACCAGGAGTACAGCCGAACCAGTAATCTTGTCTATAAGTGAAGGACAGGATTGGAGATTTCCTATATGGCAATACCTACAAGATGGCACTTTACCAGAATCCCGGAAGGAAGCACAACGAATACAAAGAAAGGCTGAACACTATCAGATAATCGGGGAGGACTTATATAAAAAGGGTTTCTTGATGCCTTTGCTAAAGTGTGTGGGATCGGGAGAAGCGGAGGCCATGCTGAAGGAAGTACACGAAGGAGATTGCGGATCTCACATTGGGGCTCGGAATTTGGCCAAGAAAATAATTGGGGCTGGGTTTTACTGGACGAACCGTAGCTCGGTTTCTTTGGAGGCAAGTCATCTGTCGTTTCGGTGTGCCCAGATCGGTTATTTCGGACAATGGAACTCAGTTCGAATCTAAGGAATTCACAGCCTTGTGTTCAAAACTTGGTATCACCCAACGTTTTGCATCGGTAGCTCATCCTCCAGCAAATGGACAAGTAGAACTCACAAACCGAATTTTGTTGCACGGGCTGAAATCCAGACTAGAAGATAAAGGTAAAAATTGGGTAGAACAGTTGCCCCATGTGCTCTGGTGTCACCGGACTACGCCCAAATCGGCCACATGGAAGACCCCCTTCGAGTTGGCCTTCGGGGTCAATGCTGTCATCCCCCCAGAAATATAAAGTGGAGCCCCGCGAGTTATGCACTTCGAAAGGGATCAAAACCATAAAAACTTAGAGCTCAGCCTGGATCTGATAGAAGAAGTTCGGGACTCGGCCTATGTACATCAACTAAATTACAAAAATTTAGTTCGGCAACACTATGATGCTCGTGTCAAACATCGAGCCTTTGTACCAGGAGACTTAGTCTTACGAAACCGATCTATCAGCAAACCACAAGAACAAGGCAAGTTATTTTCTAATTGGGAAGGGCCTTATCGGATAATCGAGCCCGACCTACCGGAAGTTATATTTTGGAAGACTTGCAAGGACGATTGATTCCACGAACTTGGAATGCAGCACACTTGAGAAAATATTATCAGTAAAGCAGTTCGAGTTAAAGATAAAAAAGGCCAAATTTGAAGGAAACAGAGAAAATCATTTTCATTCGATAATCAAGCTCGGTTACAAAGACGATCTGAAAAATACAAAAAAATCTTCGAAAGGGACCAGAATCAGAAAAAATTCTACAAAGTATAAAGCCAAGTACATCACTGCAACTGCATCTAGGCATGCTACCTACATTCCTCACACAGCTGGAAGGAAGGGCAAGCCCGATCTAAGGAAGGCCGATCTCAGGAAGGAGGAGCTTGAGAAGAGGCTTCATCTGCTATCTCCTGGGGGTCGGCCACAGGATCCTCTTCGACCTTTTCTGGAATCGGAACACCGATGTCTCGGCATTCTTGCTTGATTTCCTCTACTAAGTCAAAAGGATCACGTCCCTCCGGAAGCAAAGAAGACTGGGCTATGGAGTCTTCTAGAGCACCTTCTGCCGATCTGGAGCCTTTTAGCTCGTCCCAGCATATAGTATACCCGCACTGGATTAGCTCGAAAAAGCGCCAGTTCATCAACTCCAGCAGGGTCCCTTCCTTGAAAGTTTTTAGCTCGGCCTGACGAGCTGCCTCTGCCTCATTCGGGCTAACCATTTCAGCAGCCTTCTTTGTAGCCTCTTCTGCAGCTTTTGTAGCTTCTTCTGCAGCTTTCTTGGCCTCTTCGGCAGCTTTCTCCAGGTCAGCTTTTTCCTTTGCCCAGTTGGATTTTTCTTTGAGCAAGGAGGCCTCGCTTTTCTTCAGGATATCCACGTCGGTCTCCAGTCCTTGGACCTTGGTCTCCAGCTGGCTCGACTTTGAAAGCAGACCCTGGTTTTGCTTCATCAGCCCGTTCTTTTCAACCTCAAGCTCCGAATACTTGCTTTTCTCGAGCCCCAGTTGAAACTCCAAATCTTCAACAGCCTCATACGGTTTTTTCGACCTTTCTAGCTCGTAACTCTGGGCCAAGATATCCAAAGCTGTTGCCCTTTTTGAAGTAGAGGCGTAATTGTAAGCTACCTGCAAAAAACCGATCTAAGAATGTTATCCGAGGTAATTATTTTCAAACATTAATTTAGTTTCGATACTCACCCTTTTTATGTGCGAAGCAAGAAATGCCTCCTGCTTCATCATCAACTCCATATTTTGTCGGAGCTGGTTGCCCACATGTACCATCTCCTCGAAGGATCTTTCAGTTTCAGCCTCCAACTCCTGGTAAGGTCTCACGTCCTCAGGCAAAGGTTCAGGTAAGTACACTTGAAGTATTGGCCGAGCCAGGGAGATCGGCCTATCCTTCTTATCTTTCAGAAGCAGGACCCTTTCTTTCGTTGATGGATCCACGGGTCCCCAAAGATCATCCGACTTCGGCAATTCGGGATCATGTGTAGAGCCCGTCAACAATTGTGGAGCTTTAGCAGCTTTAGCAGCCTTAGCTGCCTGGATTTCTTCCGGGGTCGGCCTGCTCTTTTTCGCGACCCGGGTCATCAACGCCGAGCTGGGAGGATCGGCCACTTCGACCTCTTCAGTAAGGTCGATCTCAGCTGGTTTTTTGGAAGACCCCGAAGCAGCAACAGGTTTGTTGGCTTTTTTCTTCCTTCCGAACCCACCGAGACTACCTGAAAATAAGCAACTTGCAGAAATCAAAATTACCGAGTTATGAAGGATGAGGATACCTTAAATAAAGAGTTCAAGGGACAGGTATTTACTTTCTACATTGGGGGATTGGCTCAGCCCGGCCGAAACAAGTAGAACCTCTGAAGGAAATTTAACCGAGTATTTATCCGAGCTACTATGGGTTTTTTCGCCTTATAGTCCGATTGAATTCTGGGGTCGGATTTGTCTCGGGTTTGTTCAACTGGTAAAATAAAGGGGGACCAACGGTAGGGTAGGTTTGTTTCCTCAGCCTTCACCATAAAAAATCTAGCCCTCCATTGTTTATTGGTATCAGGGGAGTCGGTAATAAGTATAGGGCTATTCCTACGCTTCTGGAAGGTTACCCACCATTTACCATAAGGATATTTACGGACGGTATAAAATTGAAAAAACAGATCTACTGTAGGTCGGACCCCAGCCCCAAAACACACATACATGAACCCTATCAAAAACCTGAGGGCATTAGGTACTAGTTGGCTCAGCCCAATATTCAGAAAGTCACACATCTCGATCAATAAATCTAAGGTCGGAAACCTCAGCCCGAAATTAATATGGTATTCATAAACCCCGACCCACCCTTCAGATACAGTATTTATCCTCTCCTCAGGCTCGGGTAAGCGAATCGGAACAGAAGGATCTATATAATGGGTAGATCTAAGTTTTATTAAGTCTGCCCTAGTCATTTCTGAGATTATTTCATCGGGTTTAAATTCGTGAGTAGCAGCCGAATCTACAGGAATCAATAATCATACATAATCAATCCTACAGCAGTATTCAGACATTACATAGATCTGAAAGGAAAATAGCAGAAAAGTAAGGGGGAAAAATACTCACCTGCAGCCGGAACATGGTGCGACGCTCCGGTTCCAGAACTCTTTTCTGAAGTCATTGCGGACAGATGAACGGAGGAAAAATAAACAACGACGGAACTGCGGTAGCAGCGAAGCTACAACACGGACAAGATCGACGGAGCGGAGAATTAACACCTTAGGATTCCGGCAAAGTTCGAAGACTCCGGCAGTGAGCAGGAAAGTATAGAAATTTTTCTCTATTTTTCTTTCAGGAAAGCAATTTGCGAATGGTGCCAAATGTGTGTTGCTCTCACGGTTTTTATAATGAAGCCTCGGGAAATCGAAGAGACGTGGGCAGACCAAAAGCTGCATTCATTAATGACGCTTTGAGGACATAAAATGGCCTTGGAAGTCGTACCGATTGATAAACGTAAAGGCGTGTCCCGACAGGTCCGCCTCTTCGAAATCCCGATCTAGGGTAACGCAAAGGTACTTCTTTATGGTTGCATTTATGTCTTAAAAAACTGTTCAAATTCTTTAGATCGGTATTATAATTATTACTATGCAGTTGGATGAAACTATTTGTAGGTCGGATTTCATTTCATTTCATATTCCAAGTTTTTACCAGTCAGAAATCCATGAATCATAGGTCGGATAAACACTGAAAAAATGCCTTTAGTCACAAAATTCGGCTTAGTAAAATACGGTATGTTACTTAACTCGGAAAATTAGCTCGAAAAACCCAAAGAGTATTAAGTTTTAGATCGGTAAACCCTAATACTGGGGGGCTTGTTGATGTGCATAAAATTGAAATCCCCATTGGGCCTAGCCCAATCAATCGAAACAAATAGACAGTAAAAGATAAAGAAGCCCAGATCCACGTTCAGGTCGGAAAGATCGTGCAAACCAAGTCTATCTGTCATAGTTTTAGATCGGATATGAAGGTTTAGCTCGGTCCTGAAGACTTAAAAGACTCGTGAAGGCTTAGGTCGGAAAACGTTATAATCCAACTTGGTAATCTTAGATCGATAAACCTTATAACCCCCAGCTCGGATAGATTGGGTCAGGAAAAGTGTAAACTATAAGCCCAGGTCGGTAAAAGCTTAGAGAAGTTAGATCGGTCAACAATGCTAAAACTCAGGTCGGTAAATAAATAAATAAAACACAGGAAAGCTTAGGTCGGTAAAAAGTAAACCGGTCTGAGATAAAGATAATATTGACAAGACAGTTAGATATCATGGTAGGACCACAAATTTAATATATATGCAGGAACAATGATGACAAAGGAGCCATGTTAAAGCCATTATTTCGGGAACGGCAAAAACCATCATTGCAAGAAGAATAAAGAGGAGCGTATGTCTCCAGAACCCAACGGAACCATCAAGAGTAAGCTTATAAATACTCAGGCATAAGCCTCATTCCGGTAAGTTCCAATCAGCAATCTCTGGCAATTCTCTTGAGCACTTCTTAAGTTATTCTCTCTCAGTTACAATTTCTCTTAAAGCTCTTGTGCATTATTATTCTTCTTTTACATATTACTGACTTGATCGTCGGAGCCTATACAGGGGGGAAAGCCCCGGCTCTTCTCTTAACTAACCATCAGTTGGTCAACAGAGCAGTGCAAAATCATCAAGCTTCATCTCCTTTGCAGCATTTTCTCTGATCCAGGTTGTTTAGTTAATCTCCCAATTTGCTCATCTAAAGTTGGGCCATTTTGTTCCTCATTTCCCTCAAAGCTTCATTTGGATTGGGCTATTATTGATCATCACAAAAGTCTATTGGGCCGCGAAGAAGCATCATTCCATCATTGTAATTTTTGCGTCACATCAATACACCTTCCTTATGCGTAAAAACGCATGTATTTTTCTTTTATTTATGAATAGTGATACTCCTGGAGGTTGAGGAATGATATTCTGAAGCTTTATTACTCTTATAACCTGAGTCTTACACTTACTTTTCTTTTTTTTAATAATATTTCAAGAATAATATGTTATCCCTTCAAAATTAACGAGAATAAAGAAAAATAAAGTGATTCTAAATAATGATTTGTAGCCATATAAATTGGACGATTTGTTGCTAGACGATTTTTAGCACTATTAATGCATTTCACTTTTTATTAAAAAACATAGATTTTCCTTCAACTCAAACAAGAACTATATATCCAGGTAAATTAAATTAAGAGATTTAGGGGAAAAAAAAAACTTTTCTTACATGTATATATATTATTATTAATTTCTTATTGGTTTAAACACAAGTGTGTGTGTATATATATATTTCTCAAATACACAGGAAGACGTATATGAACTTTGCCAGTTATGGCATGTTCAGGTACCCAAACTGAAACTACCCCTTCTCCTCTTCTTCTTTCCTGGTAAAATTGCTGACAAAATTTACCCTGTACGACAGCTTTAAACCAATTCCAGGCCCTTTTAATCACAGAAATGGGGAAAAGACTGAGAGAATTCAAAACAAATGCAAAATATAGAAACGGCCCAGAATTTTCAGGGTACAAAAGCGATGAAATGGACGCCAGGGACAAAGGGCCAAAGGGACTTAGGGCCTAAGTTTGATTAAAATACATGAAGCCAAACGTACGTCCAACAAACACGATCGTCACAAAGTGATCTACTATTTCGAAGAAATTAAGGACATGATTTTGTAATTTAGGCCCATGGCTAGTGAACAACATGAATATCTCTAAACCTTTCTACCATCAAGATAATAATGAATATCTTGTACAGTTGGGTCAATCAACAAATAGTTTTTGCCGCAAAACCACTGTAGAAAAAAAAAAAAAAAGTGCAAAAACATCTCATGCTCTAGCCATTGGCAGATCTAGGAGGAGGCGAGCCGGTCTCCTTAATTCCTTTCTAATCAAACCACTCTTGTTAGTTTGTTATAAGAATTATAGAACAGAAATGATACTATGGGTTGGGCGGGCCACCTTACTTAAAAAGGGGGGAAGAAAGTGCATAAAAGTTGGACTTTTTGAATTTTTATTTTTCCAGAAAGAAATGGTGCTGAGCCCAGATCATCAACTCTCAGAGGAATCAGAATCGGAATTGATGTAAATAATTACTGCACTACCCAAAGAAAATATAGTTTCTCACATAATGTTCATTGGGCTGTTTTTTTACGAATATAGAATTAAAAGTTGTCCAAAGCTTAGTTGTCGAATCGCGATACGTATCGTGTATCGGAAACCAAATTTATGATACGCGTATCGTATCGTGTATCGTATCGTAAGATACGTCTTGATGTGACGCAAAAATTACACTGTTGAAGTGATGCTTCTTCGCGGCCCAATGAATTCTTGAAAACAGCAACAGCCCAATCTGAAGGTAGCCTCGTAGGAAATGAGGAACAAAAAGGCCCAACTTTGGATGAAGCACTTTACTGTGAAGGAGAATCAATCACCTTAGCAAACCGATCTGGATAGCTTTAATTTCAGCAATGGCGATGAAACTAATTGATGCTTCACTGTTTTGGTGACAAAATGGATAAGAATCAAGGAAAGGAGCGGGGCTTTCCCCCCTGTATAGGCTCCGACGATCAAGTCAGTAATATGTAAGAGAAGAATAATAATGAACAAGAGCTTTCAGAGAAATTGTAAATGAAAGAGAATAGCTTAAGAAGTGCTTATGAGAATTGCCAGAAATTGCTTATTGGAACTTACTTGAATGAGGCTTGTGCCTGAGTATTTATAGGCTTACTCTTGATGGTTCCGTTGGGTCATAAAGACATACGCTCCCACTTATTCTTCTTGCAATGATGGTTTTTGCCGTTCCCGGAATAATGGCTTTAACATGGCTCCTTTGTCATCATTGTTCCTGCATATATATTAAATTTGTGGTCCTACCATGATGTCTAACTGTTTTGACAATATTATCTTTATTTCAAACCGGTTTACTCTTTACCGACCTGAGCTTTCCTGTGTTTTAGTTTCTTACCGACCTGAGCTTTAACACTTGACCGATCTAACGTTATTAATCTTTTACCGACCTGGGCTTATCGAGTAAAGTTATACTGACTGACGTAATCTTACCGAGCTGGGTTATAAGGTTTACCGATCTAAGATTACCAAGTTGGTTTATAACGTTTTCTGACCCAAGCTTTAATGAATCTTTTCTTGTTGCCTTCATGACCGATCTAAGCCTTTATGACCGATCTAAGCCTTTATGACCGACCTAAATTTGTGACAGTTATATACTTGGTTTGTAGGATCTTTCCGACCTGAACATGGATTTGGGCTTCTTTATACATTACTGTTTCTTTGTTTTAATTCATTGGGCTAGGCCCAATGGGGATTTCAATTTTATGCACATCACGTCTATATATAATAATATAATATAAAATTTATATATTATTAAAAAAATTAAAACTATATATATTTTTCATTATACATTATGGATTACATATAAGAATAAATATTTATTTTAAAATAAACTTTCATAAGTTTTCAAGAATGAACTTTTATGTGAAAATCATAAAAACTATAAGTAAAACTTGAACTTAAATAGTATTATTTTAATCATATCATAAATTTATAATACAGTCCATAATCTTTTTTAAATTAAATTAAAAACATATTATATTATTAAATTAAATAATTAATATTCTCATCAAAATAAATATACTAGTGATATTATTATTTTAAATCACTAAACAAATATAAAGATGATTAGTATGGTATCTCTATTTCAAAAATGCATTTGGGATGAAAATATGCTTTAGAAATGAATTTTAAAAATTTTAAAGTGTATTGAAAATGTAAATGTTTATTTGAGATATAAAAAATGTATTAAAAATAATGAAAATTATTACAAAATTTTAAATATATTTACAAAACAAAGGCGAAACAGAAACCAATACTACCAAATAGGAAAAATGTGAGATAATAATTATAAACAAATTTTAAATAAAAATAACATTTTTATAATAATTGAAATAATATATTATATTTAATATAGAGTAAAAGTTACTTTTATAAGGGAAAAAAATTAAAATTAGACATTTAAAATTAAATTTTAGAAATATTTAACGTATCGCTCGATATGCGATACGTATCGTATCACACGAATCGCACACAATTGCACGATTCACTACCGCTTACGATTCGCATGTGCGATACATATCAAAATTACCTTTTATGATACGTATCACGTATCGTACGATACTAACTATGGTCCAAAGGTATTTTAATTCTATATTCATATGGAGTTATTATATTACCCAAAGGAAATATAATACCTCCATTGGTTGTTCAAAATAAGTGAATGATGTTTTTCACTTATTGAGTAAATCTATAGCATGTCGTTATTCAAACTCAAAGGTGAAATGAGATGATGCACTTGATTTATTTCTCAAGTTAATAATGTCAACTTTAAAGATTTAGTTGACTATATTATGATATTCTTTAAAGTTCCTTGCAACTGGGACCAACTAAACTGTATATCCCAGATTTTAGTATGCAAATAATTATTTAAACCACATAAATTATCGTGATTAAAGTAATTATGATGTGCAAGAGATATTAAGGAATTTTAGTCAGCATATTCGTTGGCCTATTAACAAGTTTTTCAATATTTCCATTATGAATTTTCCTACAAAAATAATTTTAGTCACATGAATGTTTAGTGATTAAAATAAATGAAATAAGGGAAAAGGAAATTTAATACTTTTGTCAACATAATTGTTTTGATTGATAATTAAAGGTTGATGGAAGCCTTCAATAAAATTCATCATATATCTAAAAGTAGCCAAAGCACCTTAAGTATGTGGTGTAAATTATTTTCTTGATCACATTATTGGTTATTGGTGATAAATTTAAAGAAAATAAGTCAACATTATGATAAGTTAATTTTTCAAGAAATTATATATTCCATGTACTTAAATTAGCCAAAGTAATTTAAGTGCAATAAAGCAAATTATTTCTACTGTTTTATCACATTACTAGTGATCAAGAAAAGATTATAGTACCTTTCAAAAAAAAAAAAAAAAGATTATAGTAAACTATTGGAATCTATACAACATATGCAATTGATTTAATAAGTTAATTGTCGGCCCCAAATGGAGGCAATTATCTTTATTAAATTAATAGTGAACTGCCCAAAATGTACCTTTTACTTTTCTTTGTCTGATTTGGTAATTAAACCTTTTTATTTCCCAAAAATGTCATCATATTTATTTAAGTGTGCCAAAAATGTCATATTTGGTGATTTTCCGTTTACTTTTGATCGAATGTCCATTGTCTGTTAAATTTTAAGGGCATTTTTGTCCATCTATTATTAAAATATTTTTTAAGCACTCTTTTGTACCCTTCATTCTTCCCCCTTCCCTTTAAACACTCCTCCATCTTTCTTCCCTCTCCCGCCACTGTCAGCCTCCCTCCTCCTCCGCCGTCAGTTCATAAACCAAAATAAATGCATACAGCATACCAAATGATCTTTTGCAGTGAAGAACTTCATGAATTGAAATCTCTAAAGCATCAACCCGTAGGCAAAGTCTCACAAACTAAAATTCTTAATTTACTCAAATTAGCCCCTTAATTTCACTGGTTTCGAACTTCCAAATCTTTCAATCGAAATCATCAACCCTGATTATTCTGCAAACAGAGTCGTGGAAGCCAAATTCAATCACTTTATTCTTGGGCCCTTCTCTCCCTCGCCTTCACACCCGTGGCGACAAAGACGAGAGGCGTCCCGGGAACTGAGTTGTGGAAGCCATTGCCGAGCTGGGTTCATCCGTGGGTTCGATGGAGTACATTCATGTTCACAAAACCTCAAAGCTTTTGGAGGTGACGGCGGTTTGAAGAGGTTAGCTACTTTGATAGGCAAAGTTGGGGTAGTTGGATTGACTGGAGGAAATGGGTGTCTGGAGGAATATGGGTCGAATTTGGTGAAGGATGTGAGGGAATGGAAAGATGAAGCTGGAGTGTTGTAGGTGATGGTGGCATGATTGAAGGCATGCATGGTGATTAGTTTGGAAAAAAAAGAAAAAAAGAACCATGGTGCTCGTGTGGATGAACAGAGATGGGAGGCATGAACAGTTATGATTTTCAGTTAGGAGAGAGTGGGAAGAAGGGACGGGAGAAGATAAGGAAATGTTAATAAAAAAAAATTTTAATCATGAATTGACAAAAATACCCATAAAATTTGACATATAATGGGCATTCCGTCAAAGTTAACGGAGAAACGCAAAATATGACATTTTTGGCACACTTAAATAAGTATGGTGACATTTGTGGGCAATAAAAAAGTTTAGTTACCAAAACGAACATTGTGTAAAAGTAAGGTGACATTTTGGGCAGTTCACTCTTAAATTAATTGAAAGTGGGTGAGCTAAACATAGACAAGAAAAGTCCTCATATATCCAAATGTATGAATTATTTATGTCATTTGATGTTTAGTTTCTTCATAGCATCAACGTTTGTATAAATTATGATTCAAGTATTATATGATTGCTTGATAATTTGTTCACTATTAACTTGTTTATTAATAGTTTACTAGATTATTTAGATAATTTTCCCATCATGTTTTGGGTGCATTTTAAATTAACCTATGATAAATGAATATTTACATGCACCTTTATGGGATTATAGTTTGACACTAGAAATTAAAGAATTGTGAATAATTTAAAGAACTTAAAATAAATCTCTTGAAGTAGAGATTTTAAACCTTTTTATGGTACCTATTTTCAATTTTCTCACACCAGTTTATGTTGTGACCATTTCAACTTTCTTAAATTACACATTAAATTTTATGGTTGAATCATTATGAATGGATGATTTGTGATGTCATGGAATTCGATCTGAAATAGTTTTATTTTCATGAAATTTCCAAGGATGGGGACCGAGGATCACCATGCACATGCAATCTTTCCGAGGGTGTTAGCCCGCCCGTTATTTTGGACAAGTTTTGACCGAAACAGTCAAAATGCACCATAGCTAACACAAATTTATGCACGAAGAAAATAATAATAATAATAATAATAATAATAATGATAGAGATATCTCAACTAATTATCACGAACTTTAATGAAAATATTTATTGGTTACATTTTAATGAAAATATTTATTAATATCACATAATTAACGGCCGTGCATGTAGCTTCTAAAGGGGCGGCCGAGAAACAGGGTCGCGAAGAAATAGACACCAAAGCCCTAACGGGAGATGATCTCTAGACTCTGATGCACTTAAGCTAAACAGGAAATGGGGATTAAAAAAAATCCTGACGACGTCGAAGTAGATAGCAATATTAGCTGCTTGAGTAGTTAACCAAGTCCAAATTGCTTGAATTCTGGATTTTGGAAGCAACTGTGATAAAGAAAACAGAATCGAGGCTAAAAACAGAGTAGAACAGAGTGATTCTGGGAAAAGGAGCGATGATACTGATGCTAAGGTCTTCGTTTGACAACGTATGAAAAACAATACACTAAGAAGCTCGCAAGAGCAAACAGAGTGATCTTAGGGTGGGTTTCGAATGGGGAGTCTTGCTTCCCTTGGTACTTCACCTGGAGAAAGCCAAGCAACACCGTCCCGGCTAAGAAAAAAATCTTCTTCCGCGAGGAGGACGCCAACTGCTGCAAATTCTACCATTAATTCGTTTGATTGTTGGACAGAAGGTCCTTAGTCCTTAGAAGCCCTGACACATTCATTCATTAATTTTGTTTAGATTAAGTTCGAATTCGTACTATATTTATTTGTAACGTCATATACTCCTTCCGTCCCATTCAAATAGTTCACTTTGAAATATGTACAATTTATTATGAGTTGTGAGGTACGACACTTCAAATAAGTAATTTATCACCATATTTTTCACATATATCATTACTTTAGAAGTAAGGGTTAATTGTAAACAACACATCCTTATATTAGTTATATTAGTAAGGGTATGTAATGTAAATATATTCAAAATAGACTTTTGAAATGGAACAAGATATTTTTTGAAAGTAGACTCTTTAACTAGGATGGAGGGAGTATATATCTTGTCAGTGTGGACTTTTGTAGTTTCTCTAAAACTTGTGGTTCATTTCCTAATTTACCCAAACTTCAGGGGTTTTGTAAGTGACCGTTTTGTTAAATTTCGTTGTATTGTATATTATTAATGTTATAATCGTTTCATTCGTGATCTACCCAATACCCAATACGTGATAGGTTATAAATTAAATTCAATACTTGTATTTTTATAACGTAATTACAATACATGTTCAATTCGGCACGCGCTCAATCAGACAGATGAGAAATAAATTTTACGCAAAAAAGAAGGGAAACAAAATCACATAGCCTTGTACAGAATTTTAGAACGTGAATTGATGAGGAGCTCCTCGGATTCTACCTCTATGAGATTCACCAAAGGTCTCTTCCCATTGAACATTAAGCTACAAATATGACCCTGGGATCATCCATCTCTGTCGCCACCTTGATTTCTTCAAAGAACATTCTGTTCTCTTTGTTTCAAGCAAGTTTTTATTAATTAACTTCTTTGTCCTATTAATTTTTTTTTGTTATTCAATTCGAATGGATCCCTTTGATTCCGCAAGAACTTGTGCTTGTAAATCTGAACATCATTTTAGCTTAATCACACAAAAAGTACCTTAATAGAAGAAACAGAAAGAAAGGCCTAAAATTTTCATTTCACACTGGAAGATTATTATATATCATCTTCCTCAAAAATACATTTTCTAGGACCCCCATTAGCCTTCTTGATCTTCCTTGGTGCTGCTGATTTGGAACAATTTCAACCCAATCGATTCTTGAATCCATTTCCACAAGTTAATAACCATAACCATAGAAAATGGCAACTGAAACATAGAAAACAAAATGGACAGCGAGAAAAGAACCGGGCAGAGAAATTTTGGGAGAAGAACAGAGCACAAAGCTGCCAGAGATAGAGGACCTAAGAAAACCATCGCGATCCGACAAATTCGAACACTAACGTTCGAATTGCCGAATCTTGATCTGGAATCATAGGCTAAACAATACAGAAGCAAACTCGCAACGGCTAAAAACATGGTTTTGGGGTGGGTTTCGAATGGGGATTGGTTCTTTCCTTGATACTTGAGCTCTAAGAAATTAACCAAAGCTGCAGCAGAAAAGGTCAGAATTGAGTGGCGAGAAGATGAGATGGGAGGACGCTGCTGATGAAGATGAAAAGGGTTTTGTGAAACAGAAATGAAGTTGAGATTAATGTGATTGTTTGTGCCAAAGCTGTGAACAAAGAAATTGGAAGGGGCTGTTGAAAAAAACTCCTCTGCCATGGAGGTGTTTTTGGTGTTGTGAACTTGTGGTGAGTTGGGTCAAGAATCTTAGATTAGATGGAATTTGGGAACGGAGAGAGTGTATTGTATATATAGGGTCCATTGCAGATGTTGACCTAAGTCAAATCTCTCTAATTGTTGTTGTATAGCTTTTGCCTATCCATCGCTTTTAGACGGTTATTTTATTTTTTATTTTGGGACTCTTATTTCAAACAATAGCTATCACATTTGAGAAATGTGTGACTTTACCCTCTCTTGCTGTCTTTTCTCTACTAAATACATCACCTTGACAATTGTGGGCGGAGTTGTGACATAGTTCGAACAACAGCTGTCCCATTTGAATTCGTTTTGACATAGTTTTAAAAATATGTTTGAACAAAATAATTTTTTAAAAAATTATTTTGTTTAAATATATAGATAAATGTATATTAAATAATAAAAATTTGTAGAGAAAATAGTTTTAAAAATATTATGCAATATTAAATTTTTTGTTGTAAAAAATAAAAAAAGAATTATGACACAAACAAAATTGATGAAAACGAACAATGCTTTAACTATTGAAAATTCACCAAATTTGGGGAAAAGCCAAAGGGGAGAGAAAAGACACAAAAGTATCTCTAAAACATTTTTGGTGTAAAACTACGTGTAATTTTACTCCCAATAACACACAAAAGTAGTATAGAAAACACAATACAAGGATAAAAAAGGACAATTATTTTAGTTGTGTTATCCATCTACTCATTATGGGAGATTTTTTTAAGTTTAACAAGTAGAATATAGAGAAATACTATGAGAAGAAAGTACAAATGAAAGCATGAGTATTATTAACAATCTTAAACAAAACCCAGAAGGGATTAAAATCAAAATAAAAATAATTTGTGTAGGAAAATGAAGGAGTTGGATGGGTATACTTTTGTTTTGTATAGTCTTTCCTAGGAATAACTAGGAAGATTCCTCCCGCACAAAGTCTACGTTGGAGTAGTCGGTTTACTTCATTTGATTTATTTAGTCGGTGAAACGCATAGATTTGAAATCCTCCACGTTCAATTAGTTAGTTAGCTAGTTCTTAGATTGTCCTATTAATTTTTATTTTTATTTTTTGTTTTAAGGAAAGATGCTGGAACTGGGGACTTTTGGGGAAGGAAAATATTGATTCAGGAAAAATGTCTACTTACGACAGAATAAAAATAGTGTCATTGCATTTGAATTACCAGTAATCGAATTCTAATTTTCCAAAGCCAAAAGTTTTAACTCCCTTTGAATGTAGCACTAGGTCAACCCTTGAGTACTTCTATTCAATATGAATGACATGTTGATAAAATTATGCTCCCTTCCCCTTAATACGAAGGACAAATTATATTTACTCCCTCATGTTTATTTAAAAAATTAATTTTGTTATTTGTAAAATGACAAAATATATCTCATATAAATTATTGGTATTATAAGAAGTTGAAGTTTAGAGGCTCAAAAACTACAAAGCGATACCTCTAAGACTTGGAGAACGAGATTGATTGAACGGTCAAATTTAAAAGGAAATTTATATTGATTTGAGTCTAAAAAGTACAAGTTAAAAAAATAAAAATTAAAACTTTTAATGATGAAAGTAAATATTTTTGATTTTGTAAAGGAAAAAAAAAACCTATTCATTTATAAATTTTGGTGTCCCTAGTTTGACATCGGCCCAAACCCATATTCAAATGGCCTAAGCTCAGTTCAAGATCCACTATGACCCTCCAACAACTACTTTTGATCGGGGTATTAAGATTGTGGAATAGCACTCGAAATACCTGGAGGCGATTTCGATATTTTCCAGGTCAGCCAATATTAGAAACTTTATAGGTTTCTATAAATACAAGGATTTAACCCAGTTGAAGGTACGCTATTATCTAATGCACTAAAACTATGTCAAAATTATATATACAAAACCCTTAAAATCAAATATACAATAACAATAAATTATGTGTGAATAAGGGAAAGAGAAACAGAAAGTCTCCCAATGACTTTTTTTTCTTCCAATCCTCACAGTTTACTGGCAAAAGAAGGTTGTCTTGTTTTTTTTTTTTTTTTTTTTGTGGTTGAAAGGAAAGGTTGTCTTGTTAAGTTTACACTTTACAGGAAAAATAAGGTTATTCCTCTTAAGTTACTAGGAAAATAAGGTCAATTGGTGACTAGGAGTGTCAAACGGGCGGGTTGGGCAGGTATTAAATGGGTGTTAAGTTAATGGGTAATGGGTACTCATTATTCACTCAATTAATGGTTTTAACTCAAATGGGTAATGGGTAGCTATGGGTACCCATGGGTACCCATAATACCCATTATACAAAAATATAAGGCTTATTTAATAGTTTATTAATAAAAAAAAAATTAAAATTTTTTTTTAATTTCATTTTAATTTTTTTTAAAGTGAATTTTAATTCTTTGAATATATTCTAAAATTTGAAATATTAAATTTTATATACTTTTATATTTAATTGTATGTAATTTTTTTGTCGAAACACAATTTTTAGTTTTTTTATATTTATATAAACCCGTGCATGCCCCGACACCAAATGCATCCAAAAACTTTTTTTAAAAAAACGATTTCAACAATTATTGTATTTTTAGTGTAACAAACTAATCATTTAAATATAACTTCTTCTTTTTTTCTCACTTTGACGAAAAAAATTTACTTTACTTTTACTTTTAAATAATATATGTAATATAATGTTAATTTATGCAACAAGTACATTGAAAGATTTCTAAAAAAAGAAAAAAATCCCGGAAGCTGCGAAGGTTGAATTTTTGGTTATAATCCTATACGGGCAATAAGGGAGCAAGGATATTAGAGAGCTGGCATGGTGCTAACTGGTTCTCGAAAGGAACCTATAGCTAATGAGGGCCGCAATTTTTATTGAGACAGGTAAGTTTGGACTAGAAGACCCGATGCACATCAAATCTTGACTCAGCTATACAAAAGGTCGTGTTTTTCATATTCTGTGCTTCCCTTTAGCACAGAATATTGACGTGACAGTGATGTTAAATGCTTTAGAACAGAATATGATTGTCTGTTCCGGGGGACAAGTGATTATCCTCTTTTTTTTTTTCTTTTTTTTTTTGGAATATTTACAGGTGGAGATCCACTGTTGCGGGTGAATTTGAAGTCGGTATAGGATCACCTTTAATTACTACAAGAAACAACACTCGTAATGGATTTAAGCATTGTTTAAAAAGTCAGACCAGGTTAACCGAGAACTGGCCATGTGTCCGATCCGATTCCAGGTTTTGATCAAATACCTTGGTAAACCAAATCCAATTGGATTTATCTTTTTAATCTCTTATTGGTGTGTTATCCACTTTCAATTTTTTTTTTTTTTGCAACCTTTCCCTTTTTATATAGGAACTTATTTCTTTTAACAACCAATATATGATGTAGAAAATTTGAAATAAGTGTAAATATCAATTGTATCCAATTATGATTTGAACCTGCATCTTTAAGGAAAGAAATTTTTTTATATAAGTTGGGTTAGCCATCAGGCTAAGCATGCTCATATCATAAATTAGACAATTATATTATTACTGTCCCTTTTAAAAAAGTATATTTTTAATATTATAAAAATTAATTATATATTAATTATGAAAAACATAATATTTTAAATATATTTATGACATCATAATAATATTTTACTTTGTTGTGAATGTGCCCTCTAAAAAAAAAAAAAAAAATCTCCGCTTGTGTTTTGAATTCTTTGTTTATTGTCTAGTCGAGTAACCAGAATTATTGAACTAAAACAGCTTTTGTTTAGCAGTTCCTCGAAAGAAAGCAAGCACTATTAAGATGAAAACAACGAAAATGAATATTTGTGAACGTGGGGAAACGAGATAACCAAAAAGTCAATTAGCAAGCCTTTTGCACAGACCACTTGCATCCTTACCATCCAAATCAAATGGTGGACATGAATAAGTGGGAATTACAACCAGTAGTTGTAATCGCTTCCTCGATCTATCAGAGTTAGTTGCTAAACAACATCGTTTAGCCTTATTATTAGTTATATTATGTGTTAATGTATGATTTGTTCTTTTTGTTCCCAATTCATTTCCTTTTGTCTTTCTCTAATTTTTTTACCTTCGTTATCTAGTTTTTTCCCTTAATTGAATTCTTTCGTCACTTTAATACACTGTTGAATCAACTGTCAATCTTCTAGACAAGTGTCTGGCAAGATTTGTTTCTTGGGCCGCTTATCCACAATTGGCCTTCTGGGCAGCTGAAGCCTCCATATATAATTAAAGACAAATTGAAACTAACAAAAATATTTAAAGGTAAAAAAGTACCTTCGTCCAATAATTTTATTATTATTATTATTTGTTTCGATGGCGTCGTGAATCAAGGTGACTCCATCGGACCTGCTCATGCTTGTCTTCCCACTAGAGAAACATGGAAGTGTTTCTTTGATATTTTATAAGTACGTCGGCCTTTTCAATTGCAATCCTCTAATTCGGGGAGCCAATCAAATTTTTTCCTAATTTAAGAATTTTGTTTTAAAAATTCATTTTTAGTCTTGGGTTTCCGGCACGGTTTTGTAACCCACATGCTCCCACCATTTTATCAGAAGGGCCTAATTTGCAAATTATTTTTTGTTCATCATTTTTAAATTTTTTTTATTACTAATATAATCGTATATAGTTCACAATTAATTTACATTTAATAAGCACAGATATAAATAAAATAAAGCATACCAAATTAACTATTTTAAATATTTTTATTTTCATAAAAACCTATAAATCGCTCAAAGTAAACTCTTATATTTGATCAACAGAGCCCACCAACTATTGATAGTGTGTTAAGTGGCAGAGAAGAGAGAATTGGGAGACTAAGAAGGTGTAGCGATGCCGAGAAAATATAACGAATGCCGCCTAACATGGGGGTTGGTTA
>VMRK01000314.1:0-45486 GCA_016801395.1 Leptodermis oblonga
AAAAACAAACAGTTATAGACATACACATCTCTAGTTTCTGATTAACAATTGACAATCTAGTATTGAGAGTGAAAACTTAAAAGTTTAGATGAAGTAGTTTACTTCTTGACTCTTTGTTATGTAACTTCTATTCAGACTATGCTTTTCCAATTTTCATTGATCCATGAAAATAATATGTACATCTCAATTCGGAAACATGATAGTTGAGCAGTGTCATGCTGTTCTAATGTGGTTTCTAATAAGCTGTCTGATCATGCAGGCATGTGTCGGCTGAATTAGCCACGGATGTCATCATTGCTATTGGGGAAATCAAATTTCATCTTCACAAGGTAAATCCCCTTTAATCTACCAATGAAGAATGAAGGTTCTTCATCTGTATGAGCAGTGTTTTCCTTGTGTTTAATGTAAATATACTTGATAAGCAAACTTGTGGAAGATCATTAGCCAAATATCTATGTTGAATGAAGTATACCAGCTTGGCTGATCAATGTACTTTCTGACTAGTTTGTCATTTTAAGTGTTTAATTTTTTGGTTGTCATTTCAAGTCAATTTAATTTTTTCTCAGTTCCCTCTCTTGTCAAAGAGCAATCACTTGCAGAAGCTTGTGTCTAGAGCCAGTGAGGAGAACACAGATGAGATTGAATTGTGTGACTTCCCTGGTGGACCGAAAGCATTTGAAATCTGTGCCAAGTTTTGTTACGGAATAACAGTCACTCTCAACCCATATAATGTTGTAGCAGCTCGATGTGCGGCTGAGTACCTTGAAATGACTGAAGATGTTGACCGCGGAAACCTTATTTTCAAGATTGAGGTGTTTCTCAACACCAGTGTTTTCCGCAGCTGGAAGGACTCTATCATAGTCTTACAAACCACCAAGTCCCTACTTCCATGGTCTGAAGATCTTAAGATTGTCGGGAGATGCATAGATTCTATCGCATCTAAAACCTCTATGGATCCTTCAACTATAACCTGGAGTTACACTTATACCCGCAAGTTAGCAACAAAAGAAATATTATTTGGGGAAGGGGTGAAAATCCCAGGTTCCGTGCCAAAGGATTGGTGGATAGAAGATATATGTGAACTGGAAGTTGATCTCTACAAGCGAGTCATGCTCGCGATCAAATCAAAAGGAAGAATGGAAGGTAAGGTCATCGGAGAGGCATTAAGGACTTATGCTATGAGATGGTTGCCTGATTCGGTAAATGCTTTGGTTTCTGAAGCTCATAACCGGAGGAACAGATCTTTGGTTGAAACAATGATTTGCCTACTGCCTTCTAGTGCCGGTTGTTCTTGTAGTTTCTTGCTTAAATTACTAAAAGTGGCTGTTTTAGTTGGAGCAGAAGATTCCTTAACAGAGGACTTGATAGATAATATCGGTTTTAAGTTGGATGAGGCCTCTGCCATTGACTTGTTGATCCCAGCAAGATCTCCCCAAACTACTATTTATGATGTTGAACTTGTCAAAGGCCTGGTGAATCGATTTGGTACCCGGGGAAAGAATGATCAGGACTTCAGTGCCATTGAGAAAAGTGATAACCGGATCCCGGGTTTTGCATTGGCTCCAGGAAATTGGTTAAGTGTTGCCAAGCTGGTTGATGATTATCTAACAGAAATTTCCCATGATCCTAACCTTTCCCTCTCCAGCTTCATTGAATTGGTGCAGATGGTTCCCGAGTCAGCAAGACCGATTCACGATGGACTATATGGAGCCATTGATATATATCTGAAGGTTGGTGTTTTCTTTTCTGTATCATCATAGTTTCTCTGAAATATTACCGAAGATTTAGTGCAGTTTTACTTATCTAACTTCTTGTGTTCATGCAGGGGCATCCAACATTGACAAAATCTGAAAAGAAGCATCTCTGCGGGTTAATGGATGTCAAAAAACTGACTACTGATGCATCTACGCACGCAGCGCAAAATGATAGGCTGCCTCTCCGGGTTGTGGTGCAAGTTCTGTACCTTGAGCAAGTTAGGGCAACTGCTGGAGTTCACTCAATGAATGGCGGCTCCCGTGATGATGCATTAGAAACTGCAACAAAAACAGAAGAAGAAGAATGGGAGAGAGTGGCGCCTAAAACCCGCAAATCTTTAACTAAAGAAATGGGTGAAATGAAGATAAAAAATGACAATCTGCCAAGAACAGCAAAGCTGGCCAAAAAGGGGAGTAAGAACAGAGGCAGTGGACCGCAGTTGCTACCATCTCGCTCTAGGCGGATATTCGATAAACTGTTTTCAGTTGGCAAAGTGAATGGAAATGCAGAGAATAGGAGCTCTGAGACCTCCGGCAGTTCTCAGAGTCCTCGGTCGATCATTCTGGGCGAAACAAGGTCTTCGGGTACACATTCAAGACACAGGAGGCATTCCATTTCATAAAAACAACAGCAGGGAGTTCCATTTTATCACTCTTTTTAAGTGTAAAAAGTTATAGGATTTGATTGCAGTAGAAGTTGGTTTCAGCATGCACAGGGAATTTGTAGTCTCAGAGTATTTCTTTGAATTGAATTTGTTTCTGCTGTTTATCTTGACTACTATTATGTATGATAATCTTTTCTTTTCTGTATCGTTCTAATTTTATCTTTTCTGTATCGTTCTAATTTTATCGGATGTCCCTGAAAGGACTGTAAGATAACCTTTTGATGTAATAATTTCATAGGCAAATCACCAGGATCAATTTCTTGGGGATGCCTTAGTTCATCTTCAAGAAATTAAAAGTTCATAAATTTGTTGTGGTTGGTGAATTATTATTCCGATAATAATATTACTTTTGTGTATTTCTTCGGTTATCAAATACGAAGTTGATTTTAATAGTCTTCAGACACATGCGATATTTTATTGGAGTAATGATACACTCAGAAAAATTTATAGCGAAATTATAGAATGACTGACGTGACATTTACTTGGCAAAAATATATTAGACATCTAAGATTAAAATTGCCGAATATAATGATCAGATGGTGCCACACATCATTCCCTCTATACTTTCGCTTTATATTTTTACTCTCTCAATCATTTCTTATTTAATGTCCTAAAAATCAATGCAAACGTTTCCATTAGTATAGGTGATAAATTCGATACATTAAAGGTTAAAATAGATACACTTATTTTCGCGATCCTTTTAAAACTAATTTACGAAGTACAATGCTCATAGTTAGATGCATAGAATACAAATTTTGCCTTTAATCCATGTCTTGGCTAGATAATTTTGCATTTAATGTCTGAGATTTATCAAGTAGAGTTCAAGCTTCAAAGTCGAACTTTGCAACGTTGACTTTGGGTCGGCGGTGAACAAATGTAATCGTCATTGAAGTTGAACGAGAAACGTTAAAAACAACGATGAAACTCATCCCGCTCTCTCTCATTCTTCTTGTTTCCCTCCTTTTACTCAATGTTTGTGCCATCAAAATCGCTGTAGCTCATTCTCACTTCCACAGTGATGATGAGAGAAATGGGAAATGCAAAGCTTGGCTTGTTCAATCCATTCCCACCGACATGCCCCAACTCCCTCGTGTTCCCGGGGTTCTCTCCACTGGTAAAGATACAATCTTTCTCCATATTGAAGTTCCCAGCTGAAAATGTATACATATATATATATATATATATATGTTCAAGAACAGTTTGGGTTTTAGATTCATTGGGTTTTAGGTTTTTTTGGTTTGCCCTTTTTTTGGGTGCTTTTCATTGAAAAAGTAAAAAAGAACTGAACTGAACAAATGAGCTAGATGATGCTTTTCCTGTTAGATTGCTGTCGGTGTTTCTGATATTTTCTCTCGTATTTTTTCCTTCATTTTCTTGGTGTCTGTCATTACCAGCTGATGTATTTCAATGGTTGGCTGGAAACTCTTCAAGAAGTCTGGACATAATTGCACAGTACTGGCAATTGGTAGCACATCCTAATGACTCCCGCTCTGGAGATTATGGATACTCAGAAGATGAGATGCAGAAATTTGGTGCTAATGAGGGATTTAAAGTTTATAGAGAGTTAGAAAATGCTGCAGACCGAAATACCACAATTAGGTACTTCTCATTTTCTGTTAGATTCAATGTTATGTAGATGTGCACAAGTAACCTATACAGGTAGAACATGACACTCCACATGCATTCTGAGCTTCTGATCCTGATATATTATCAATGGAGTTGAATGAATATGTGATGGGATTTATATGACAAATTTCTTTCTAAGTATGGCAATACAACTTGCAATAAAATGAGCTATTAGCATCTTCTCTGAAAGTTAGGAATGCCAAAATAAGAACAGACTGAAATTCTATTGTTTATGGAGTTCTTCATTGTCTTAACAATTCAAGATCTGCATGGAGGCTCTTATAAGAGATTGTTATTAATTTCTTTTTGTCCCCAGATTTTTACAGCACTCTGGAGTTTATCCTGATTTCACTGAGGAACCATCCAATCTCGCATCAGGACGGCCAAATGTGGAGAGTGTGACTTTGTTGCTTAGTGATTGGTGGGGATCGGGCATAGTTCATACCAAGGTTTGGATATCTGATGGTCAAGATGTTTATATTGGATCTGCAAACAATGACTGGAAATCTCTCACTCAGGTACTGCTTGAAACTAAATAGATAATTCAAATGGTTTTTACAAAAGCCTTGATGTAGCCATAATGTAGCACTTCAGAACATGCCGTTGATTAAGAACTGAATTGACTATAAAATTCATGGTCACCATCCTCTGCTTTAGAAGCACAATGTGCTTGTAGTTGGGATGTAAGATCTTAAGATGATAATATGACAAGTGTGTTGTTACCTGTGCCCGTTATTATGAAGGTTTCTGCTGAAACACATATCAAAGTCTTTCTTCTGATTTAGGTAGTAATTATTTCTCAATCCATCACTTAGTCATTGCTTTTCTTTATTAAAAGCTGGTTCTTAAAGTGACTAAAGGCATGAAAACTATTGTATTTCTTTATTCAGATACAATTTTTTCACATCTTTGTCCTCCAATTTATCTTCTTCAATTTGAGGAAGATTTATGTCTACACTTTATGCACACTCCAAATTTTAGCTATGTTTTTTCCTTGAAAATCAGAGCAAGTGGTTTCCCATTTGCTTATAGGTAAAGGAAGTTGGAATATATCTTGTGGGTTGTCCAGCAATAGCAAGAAGAGTGACAACATACTTTTCCAATCTGTGGAGGCTTGCCCATCTGAATGCTACATCATACACTAAAGTAGCACAGGATAAACAATGGCAAGTTAGCCGAAAGGTTCCATGCTGGTCACATTTTCTTCATCCAAAAGAAAGGTGCAGGTATGGTAAAGGAAATTAATTAGGAATCAATTGTGCCTTCTTCTTTTTTTTCCTTCTGTTTGTCAGGTCACGGGATGTGAAACAGGTATTTTTATTCTAGTTAGTTACGTTCTTGGGGTTTATGGTAGTTGTACATCTCCAAAATTTCATTTGTAGTAAAATGTATACCTTTCTTGACACATGTATGATATCAGATATATTAGCCATCCTGCTATATTTTCGTTGTATCTCCAAATTTTAATTGTATGTTAAAGTCTGACTTAGTTTTTTGTGCTCTCAATGCTTACTGTAGCTATTGTGATCTGTGCTGATATTTGAGTTTTATGAAGAGTTCTCCGTGTCATTACAGAGCACCCATTAATGATACTGTGAGGACGACTCATGTAGCAGGATATCCCCCGCTATCAGACCCATCTATGTTCCACATATCAATTCGAACACCTGCATTTCCTGATTCGGCATCGAAGCCTGAGTCCAGCTATCTATCATTTGCACCTCCAGAGGTTTGTTTTAGTGTCAAGTCTTGCCTATGATGTACTTTTAACCTTGAAATTAGATGGAGGTAGGTTGAAGCCGTAAAATTTCCTACTATTTATCTAAATTTTGGTGATTATTTATTCAGATGAGTTAATTACTATCGAGAGGTTTTGATTGTTTCTTGAAGTTTACGAGCTAGTAAAACAAGTTATTTGCAAGCATTATAATGTCCAACCAATTAACATTTTGCATTTGCAAGTGCTCATCAGTTGTTGCAAATGACCAGAAAACATGCAGTCTTTTATTGTTAAGATTTTTATGATCCTTGCAGCTGTCATTTGGCAAGTACATGGCTGATGAACAGGCCTGGGTGGATACAATCAAATCAGTCGGAAAAGGATCAACCGTTAGAATTAGTACAATGGACTGGCTGGGTCAATCACAGTACACATCGGATACAGTTTACTGGTCTTCCCTGTCTTCGGCTGTCTCTGAGGTAGTTTTCTACTGTTTCTTTACAAAAAATTGCTGAATTCTTTGACTTAATGTGTGGCTTATCTAGGGATTTCCGGCTTCAAGGGCACAGTTGCAGCTTTTAATAGTTTATTAGATGCTTATTCATAAATTTGAGAGAAGGGAAATAAAAATTTAAAAAAAAAATGCCAATTTTCAGTTATGGGCATTGGCTTGAGAAAGTCTGGTTTGTCAACAACAATTGGGGATGACTTGAAAATTTGTTTGCTCGGGTCCTTGGTGTTCAAAGATCTTGCGGAGAATTTTGAGTGACTGAAAATTATTGAAGCATTCTTTGGTTGATCATCATTTTTAACCTTTGCATCTTTGTATCATAGGTTGTCTTCTCCAAGCATGCAAATGTTAAGATACTGGTTGCATTCTGGGCACATTTCATTAACAACACAGATCAGTACTTGAAGTCTCTCCTGTATTCCAATAACTTATGCTCTTCTTCAAGGTATAACAGATGTTCTGGCAAAGTTGAGATCAAGTACTACATCGTGCCAGGATACAATCTTACCGGACCTGCCATAAGAAACGGTTCTGCCACTGGAAATGTTTATCCGGGATTTACAAGGGTCAACCATGGAAAATATGCTGTTAGTGATGTGCGAGCTCACATTGGCACGAGTAATCTGGTATGGGACTACTTCTACACCACCGCCGGGGTCAGTTTTGGGACGTATAACCCTGCCATAGTTTCACAGCTTCAAGCAATATTCGATGCTGATTGGAATTCACCATATGCTGTGCCTGTTGAACCATTGGAGGAAGGACATTCATGCCAAAGCTAATGTTCTGTCTTTCTGGAAACTCAGATGAAATGGTTTTGCTAAAGTGTTCCACGGCGACGATATTATGTCAATAACACCACCATTTCCCTCTGAGGTTGCTCAGTTTTGAAAATGAACCTCCAGAATGACCATAGTTGAGGTGGATTAATGCTTAATATGTGTTTTTCCTTCTCTCCAAGTTGGATTTTCTTGTAGTCTTTCTTTTGTGGTGTTCTTCATTTTGTCCACAAGAAGACTTGGCTTTAGATGATCTCATTCATTCCATTTTCTCCATGGAGTTTTTCACCTAAAGGGAAATTTTTTGTGTAGTCTTCATCTTGTTTGTTTTGCTACTAAATCAAGATTTGATTAACCACCAATTCATGGAAGTGGTTAGAGGAGTGACAAATGACAAACTTTAACAAAACATGTAAACCAACGCGAATCTAACACAATTATAAGTTGATTTGATAACGTAGATCTAACCCAAATTATCACCCTCAAAAGGCAATTTCTGACACTATACGAAATTCGAATCGAATATAACACGTTATAAGTGATCTGTTAATTTGAAACACGACTCGATTACTATTCACCATAGTAGGCAGGAAAAAAATAGTAAGTAAACTAATTTAAAAAATTATTTTTTCCACTCTGATACTTCTTCAAAAGATATTTTACAAAATGTTATTTAGAGTATAAAATACAAAAGTTGCATTAAAAAGAAAGAAAGGAAAAAAAAAAAAAAAAAAACACTACAAAAGTTGCAGGAGTGTATACAGGAAAGTTTTTTCACCAAATGTCCGAATTATGAGGAATTGAGGGGCCAAACAATAAAAACTGAAAACACACACAGCAACGCAAACGAAGGAAGAGACCGCCC
Organism: Leptodermis oblonga; assembly: GCA_016801395.1. NCBI lineage: Eukaryota > Viridiplantae > Streptophyta > Magnoliopsida > Gentianales > Rubiaceae > Leptodermis > Leptodermis oblonga. The sequence goes on from VMRK01000314.1 coordinate 7,921, forward strand.
CTGCTACTGCAGCTAGGCCTGTCAATTGGGTCGGGTTCGGGTTGGCGGGTTCGGGTTGACGGGTTAAAACTTGTAAACCCGAACCCGACCCATTTATTATATGGGTCAATTATGTAAACCCGAACCCGACCTGATTAACAAAGTGTAACCCGAACCCAACCCATGAACCCGACCCATTAAAATAGCAGCAAGTCAACTTTCTTCTCCATCTTCCCAACAAAAGCATCGACTCAACGACAACCTTCTCGGCTTCTTCAAAAAACAGTAGCAGCAACACCTTGCCCGAGCAGCCCTCGTCAGGGGTGTTCTTGGGGGTAACCAATAGAGAAAATCCCGCTGAATTAGCGTCGGGAAATCAATCGGAACTTCGTCGGAAAGGTCGCTGCTCCCCGACTACCACCTTCTTCGGCTTCTTCACAAAAACAGCATCAGCACCTTGCCCGCATCTCCACCCCCAAAAATGAGGCAAAGAAATTAGAGTTCGATTTCCTTGCACTCCACCTCCAACGCGAGAGAGCGTCGGGCTCTCCATTCTTCATACTCAGCCTCTAAATTAAACAGAGCACAAGCTCCTTAGTCAGATCACCTTCTCCTTCACCCCAAAAACGACAACGGTGGGAGTTTGCGGGGAGCAGCGTCGGAGCCTGCTCGAAGTAGCTCGGTGTCGTGGTAAAGTGGGCTAACTCCCCTCGCAGCAAAAGAAATTTTGTAAAATGCTATCCCGGGTCTGTGTGATGCTAATATGAAATTATGGCTAAATCAGGAATTGGAGAAGATTGCAGCCAAGCCAAGGAATTGGAGAAGATTGGTTTATTGGAATGGGGTCGTATGGTTTCAAAAGGAGGAGTAATCAATTTCATATTGCTGTTTACTTTTTTGCTTTTGTTTGCTGTTTTACTTTTTGCTTTTGTTTAAAAAGGTAGTCATGTTTTATGGCTTCTTGTCCGGACATTTTGGTTTTGCTTGGGAAGGGTGATCATGTGATTCCTTAATACCAAAAAGGGAGATCATGTTTATATGGGTCAAACGGGTCGTAATTGGGTTTTGCGGGTTGACCTGAATTTGACCCGTTTATTATACGGGTCAAACGGGTCGACCCGTTTAACCCACCAACCCGAAAACCCCTAACCCAAACCCGCTTATATCGTGTCGGGTTCGTGTCGTGTCGTCGTGTCGTGTCGAATATTGACAGCCCTAACTGCAGCTGCTTCAGACTACAACAGAAACCACTGTTGTGAAAGAAAGAACCCGAAACTCAGCCGCAAACACACAGCACCTCAAATTCAAAGAAAGATGCAAAGGCTGAAGCTTTTGAAACCATTGGAGCATGCTTTACGCAGAAACAGCAGTTTTCTAAATCAAACTAGAAGCGCTTATGCCCTCCCTAGCTATACCCTCCTGGACCATCTTCAAGAACAGGTTCCTTTTTCTTCACTCTAATTTTTATTGTTTATTCTTTCCTGTTTTTGGAAAATGGGGTTTTTTGGGATGTGGGTTTTGTGAACTTATGCATTTGAGTTAAAAAGTTTCAATTTTTACAAAAAATGAAGTTCAATTTTTTTAATGTGATTAATTGCAGGTTTTAGTAGAAGGAAGAGCAAAGTCAAGAGCAGCGATCCTCAATAGGCCATCTTCACTCAATGCTATCACTACAGATATGGTTGGTACCCTTTTTATTCCTTAAATCTCTATTGAAATTCTTTTGTATATGAGTCTTGTTCTATTATTTCTTGGCTATTGTTTAACCCAGTTTCTGTACTGTGAGATAGGCTGCACGATTGAATAAATTGTATGAGTCATGGGAAGAAAATACAGATATTGGATTCGTCCTGATGAAGGTATAACATTGCTGCCAATTCCTTTTGGGAAAAAGAAAGAAAGTTGAAGAACAATTTTCTTCATTCATGTTCTGGAGTTTTTGGTGTCAAATCGTTGAAAGCGAATTGTAGATATGTTTATGATGTAATTTTTGAACTTATTGAAGGGTAGTGGCAAGGCATTCTGTTCCGGGACAGATGTTGTGTTGCTTCATCAGTTGATTAATGAAGGTCAGTTGCCTTTTTGTGTGTTTTATGGATCATATTTTCAACTTCTTACTCTGGTGGTACTCTTGAGAAAGAGACTCTCGCGGACAATAATTGGGTATGTTAGTGTTCTGAGTCCGTGTGGAGCTTGGTAAGATAATATATAATGCGCCTTCATATATGTTGTACTGGCTGGATGCTCTGTCTAATTCATTGATGCTTTGATGAGCTTTATTTGTGAACGAATTCAGTATACTACTGGAAATGGATAATGCAGGAATTTGCTTAAGATCATGTATACCCTCTTGGCATATTTTGGTACAAAGATAAAATGAGAAATATATATATTTTTAAAATTTAGGTTTAGTAGGTCTCTGTTTAGATGTAATGCCTTGGTGCAGTTTTTGCACTGTTGATGAGATTCTCCCATTTTGATTTCTTAAGATGCTGAACTTTCATTTATCAGCTTGCTGTACAGGCATATAGGATTAAGTACACTATCTTTGTACAGAATGTTCAGCAAGGCTAATAATTTTGTTAAAAAGATTTCAATATTACGAGCAATGTTATAGGAATTGAACCAAATTTGAGAACTTTATCGGTTGGATTTCAGTGAAATGATTTTTTGTCTTGAAGTATTTGTTTGTTTTGAAATAGTACTGACTGTGGCTACTTGGCTTTTTTCATGCCATCAATCCGATACTGTTTAATTACCCATCAATTTGAGCTGCAAGAAGGGACACGTGTCGGAACTTTCCAGTGTGACAGTTGCAAATGATTGCAAATCTTTCTTCTAAATTTGTTGAAATAACTTACTATCTGGATTCTTGGGCAGTTCTATTAATAACACGTACATAAATTCCTTCCAATTTCAACACACAAGGGTTCAAAGTTCACAGTAATGCATGCATAAACTCCCACATGTATTGATTATGTACTTGGGTGTTGTCTAATGTTTCTAACTCTGGCATTTTGCCATCTCATATTAATTTGCTTCCATAAGGAACTATATGAACTTTTTAATTTGTACATATGTGATCTGTGAATACTTGATTTCTGATTGTATCTTGTGCAGTTAAGAAGATCTTTTCAATATTGGATATTTGCAGGGAAGGTTGAAGAATGTAAGGCTTTGTTTGAGACTCTGTATAAGTTCGTCTACCTCTTGGGAACATATCTCAAGCCTCATGTAAGTATTGGCTTCATTCTCACGTTTTTGCTTTACATTCTGTTCTTTGATAGGTAAAATATGTTTTATTGATTTAAAATGCTGGAAGCTTTTGACAGTCTATAAGAAGTTTAATCTAGCTGACATCATTACTGAACTAAAAAGAGGAATATAATGACAACTGTTGTAGCAATTTGGTCAATGTGTTTGGTGGTGAAGTGAATGGCCCACATAATTACTGTATATTGATATTATTTCGTGTGTGTTTAGTCCTTCCCTTGCGATTTAGAAATGAGTTTTGCTCTTCCTACTGCGCCTTTCTCTTCTGTTGCTGACATTATCTAGGACTTGATATCCCTTCGGCTAATCACTAATCAACAACTGGAATTTGTCCGGAGATAGACATGTATAGTTCATAGGATTATCCAATATAAAATTTAATTTTCTTAGATTGGGTTTATGCCACAATATTCCTGCTCAAGTAATTTGTTCCTTTCTGATTTGGCTTCTTATTTGAGGCTTATATCTAGTTATCTAACTTATTTTTATGAAGTATCTATTTCAGAGTTTGTGCTGATATTACCAAAAGTAACTCTGTAACTGAGTGAAAATCTGTACTTTGTATAGGTGGCTATTTTGGATGGAATAACAATGGGAGCTGGGGCAGGTATTTCGCTCCCTGGAATGTTTCGCGTTGTGACTGATAAAACTGTAAGCAACTGTTCTTTTACAAAGCTTCTCTCTTGCGATCTCAGTTTGGTGTTTAAAGGAATCAGGGGCGTAGTTTATACTGTTTCCTAGCGTTATTGTAAAGGGGGAAAAAAACTTTCAGGATGTAACTGCAGATTAAACTGCCTTCTGAAATAATGTGTCTGCAATTGCAGATTTTTTCTGCACCGGAGGCTCAAATTGGTTTCCATCCTGATGCAGGGGCTTCTTATTATCTTTCTCGCCTTCCTGGTTATTTAGGTAACTACAGGTAGCATTTAGCAGTCTGTAAGAAGTTATATCTGAAATTTAGATTTGTAGCATAGACCTTGTGCTGAATATTTCGATAGGAGATTTGCACTAAAAGGTCTGGGAAGTCTACTCTTTCAATTGTTATTGCTGCTACACAATAGGTGTAATCTTGCTTTCAAGTGAAATATCTGAATAACATTAACTGACCATACAGATTGTTTGGGCATTTGTTCAACCTTTCGATGTTGTAGAGTAAGGCAAATTACAAAGGAACTCTGTGAAGTGAAGGTTCAAAAGAACTATGTTCCATATCCTTATCATGTGGGAATAACATATTAATGAACTGGTTAACATATTAATGTTTGTGGGAACAAAGGCTTTTTCCATGTGGATTCCCTTTGGAATGCAGTGTACTAATTGTCTTATTGAAGTTCTTTGTTCTTTATGTTAGTGTTATAGGACATCTATGGACTGGATTTTGAATTAATATCGTCTTCAACTATTATTTGATATGCATGAGCAGTTCTCAGGATATTTAACTTTTTTCCTTTGTTTTGCAGGAGAATATCTGGCTCTGACAGGAGAAAAACTTAATGGAACAGAAATGATTGCTTGTGGACTAGCTACACACTATTTTTTGAAAGAAGTAATCTTCATGGTTTAAGTATAGAACTGGTTGTGTGAGTATCACTTCTGTCATAAACTTACTTTGTAAATATTTTCCCCTCCAGAGGCTTCCTTGGATTGAAGAACGCCTTGGTAAATTGATCACAGATGATCGTTCGGTTGTTGAAAGTTCTCTTGCGCAATATGGTGATCTTGTCTACCCAGATCAGAGCAGCGTTCTTCATAAGTAATTATTTTGTTCTTCCCATGGACTTTTATTATTTTTTCAGTTGTTCTTTGTGTTACCTTCTGGGTTGGCTGCTGAGATTTTGAACAATGAACTTTTGTTTTAGTTACATTAGAAAATCAAGTGCGTAACACATTATCACTAGAAGGGCTTGAGAACAGAGAGATTTTGTCCCTGGATGTGACCTGTGACTTTCTTGGTTGTTATGGACCTTATATAGTCTCAAGGTTCAAGTTGCAATATAACTAGATAATTGCTGGGATATAAATGATTGAGTGGGGTATGGAGTTGGTACACTGTGTGATTTGCTTATCATCCTTAGCAAGATACTGTTTTCTTCTGGTTTACAGCAATAAAACTTAGAATTAGATTAAAAAATCCCAATTTTGATCATCACTTGAAGAACTACTTGTGAGTTTGAATGTTGGATATTCAATAGTTTTATATTTATCGCTTATGCTTTCTCTACATCTCTCAGGTTAGATAAAATTGATAATTGCTTTAGCCGAGATACTGTTGAGGAAATTGTGGATGCTCTGGTAAGCTTTGCAGCTGATATGTGCTCCTAACAATGTCCTTTCGTTCATTACATTTGTAAAAACAACTGGTGTGAGAAACAATATAAACTGGGAAAATCTAATGAATGACACTATTTGGATGTTACTCCGTATAAGTTGGTCCGAAATCTAGTGTGCATGTATTTTCCTCTGCCCTGCTCTGCTCTAACTGGACAAATGTCTTTTGTAGTGACATCTTGCGAATCATAGAATCCATATTTGATAAATTTAATATTCACGGTCTGGAGCTTTGGGCTTCTTATCCTAAAATATTTGCTGCCCTATCAATTATCATCTATTTACCATCATATCAAGATGCTTAAAAACCATAGTTGATGGAAAGAACTTGAAGGGACCATGTTGAAGTGGCTTGTTTAGTGAGACGAGGCATTGAAGACATGGATATTTTTGTTTTATTTCATTTTGTTCAGTAATTGATATTTTCAAGATACACTAGTTTAATTGTCCATGATGATGACATTCCACACACTTTTTACAAAAAAGACTACTGTGAGAATTTTCTTGGGAGTTCGAGTCTTAAGACATTTATGCTCTTCTTAATGGCTGTTTGTTTGACTGGTTAACTTTGGCGCATATGTTCGGTCATTCTTTAAGCAAGAAGCAGCAGCAGCAGAACCTTCAGATAACTGGTACAATGCAACACTTAAAAAAATGAAGGAAGCTTCTCCCCTAAGCCTTAAAGTTGCTTTACAATCTGTAAGCTGTTGAAACTTTACTATATATAGTCTCATTGAATAATTTGTCCTACTTGTGCATCGTGCGAAATCTGAAATTGTCCTTTTTCTCTTACTAAATATAGATTCGAGAAGGTAGATTTCAACCTCTTGATCAGTGTCTGGTTCGTGAGTATCGGATATCCTTAAATTGCATATCAAAACGTGTTTCTAACGACTTCTGTGAGGTATTGTTACTCTTACGTGGCTCTCTTGTAGATATTTTACACTCATACTTGTTTATTCATGCCTTCTAAATAATGTTGTATTCCTTTCAAAGGGCGTTCGTGCAAGATTGGTTGATAAGGACTTTGCTCCAAAGGTAACTAACTGTTCAACATAACATTATTGCGTTGTACTTGCCTATTTTAATCTTCATTTATTTTCCAGTAATGATGAATGCAAAATGTTTGAACTGCAGTGGGATCCTCCATCCCTGGAAGTTGTCACGAAAGACATGGTTGACGCCCATCTTTCCCCGTTGAGTGAACTTGAAGCTGATCTAAACTTGCCCACCTCAGTCCGGGAGCCTTCTGCATAATGGTGTATCCTGCGAATATATATGGGCACGGAGCGCTGATGTGCTGATCTTGTGAGTAGTATCTCCAGCATCTGTGAGTTTTGAGCTTGAAGAAACATCAAGAACTGCTCACGTTGGATGGCTGAGTTTTGGAAGTGTGTTTTTTGCAGTTTAGGGGGAATGTGATGGCCTCTCTCTTTATCTTTTGTAGCCTTTCTAAGAATAGTAGAAAGTGTTATGTTTCTTTTATCTCTTATTTATTTTGCCAACACTTTGGGGGCAGGGGAATGTAGTCCAACTTTTTAATGTTCAAAGATTTGCATCAAATCTTTACCAAAAGGAAGAAGAAGAAAGGGGCTTGGGGGAGAAAATATTGAGGGATTAATAACCACGTTAGCGCATTTTTATGAAATAAAATATTATTTTTATGAAGTTTTGAAATCAATTTTGTTAATATGATTTCCGTTAGTCGGTTATGAAACCAAATGGTGATGGCTATTAATAATATTTATTAATAGTATGGAAAAGAAAAAAACTGATTCATACATTATATATTCAAATTCGTAGTAGTGAGCCTTAATATATATTTATATGAATACATTCAGTTATACGAATTAATATTATTATATTAATAATGATTTGAAACTTGCGTCCGTTTTTATTTTTCATTTTGAGTCATCCGTTTCATAATAATTTGCATTCCGTTTAGCATGTTTGGTGTTGAAATTTTGATCTTTTGAATTTAAGAGAATTCAATATCTTTAATCGTTAAACCAATATATATGTGTGGGGGTATGCTGATGAGTGTCTTTTAGTTGTTTTATTTTAGCGTCTTTTGGGTGCTTTTCATGGGTATATTTGTTGTTTTATGAAGCCAAAAACAGGTGTTTAGAGACTGAGTCAAGAAGAAGAAGAATGAGCTAAAAGAAGGGAAAAAAAAAAAAAAAGCAAGGGTCCGTTTGACTAAATGGAGGAGAGCAGCAGAAAACGATATGAAGAAGCAGCTCCTGAGATCAGGCAGGCAGCTGGAAAATTTGTTGGGCTAGAATTTATTCTCAGTGGGCCATGTGAATTAATTAAAAGCCCAAGGTGTACTTGAGGGCCCAAAGAAGCTAAATTGTCAGGAAGTAGTCCTGAAATTAGCAGAAATTACAAGAACCAGAACAGAAAAGGAAGGATTAGCAGAAAGAAGAGAAGCAAGAAACTTGAGGAAGAGGAAAGAGCAGAGGAAGGAGGAGAATTTGATAGAGGACAAGAAAGATCACACAATACATGCCTGCACTATTCCCTTCCTTGAGGCTATATCCTCACTTTCACGGGAAATCAAACAAACTACTGAGCTAGCAAACAAAATTAAAGTTGGACCACTATTCTTAAAACTTAGAAATTTGCTGACGTGGCTATTTCAGCAAACAAAAATAAAAGAAAAGCTTAAATTCCTAACAAATACTTCCCCTTGAAACAAAGCTTGTCCTCAAGCTTTAAAGGTGGGAAATTCAGCCTTGATCCTATCTGCATTCTCCCAGGATGCTTCCTCAGTTGGCAAATCCTTCCATTCAATGAGCCATTGCACTTGTTGTTTGTTACCTTTCTGTAAAGTCCTCCTTTGCAGCACTTTTTTTGGAATCAGCATCGTGTCTTCATACATGCTAAAATCCGGCAAGGGAGAGTTGCTCACAGGATCCCTCCCTATGTGTTTCTTCAACAATGACACATGAAAAATAGGGTGCACTTTGCTGTGATCAGGCAGAGCAAGTTTATAAGCTACCTCCCCAACTTTTTCCAGAACCTTATAAGGACCAAAGAATCTGGGAGCCAGTTTCTGAGAAGGCCTAAAAGCCACAGAAATTTGCCTGTAAGGTTGCAACTTTAGGTAAACCCAATCCCCAATATCCAAGCTTCTTTCAGTCCTTTTTTTGTCAGCAAAATACTTCATTCTGTCTTGTGCTCTCTTCAAATTTTCCTGAATCACCCTTTTAACTTCATTTCTTTTGCAGACCAAATCCTCAGCTGCAGGGATCATAACATCATTGAAAGGGCCTAAAGGAAAATCAACTGATTTGGTGCCATAAATGACCTCAAAAGGTGTCATTCCCAAACCTGTGTGAAAGGATGAGTTATACCACCATTCTGCAAGGCTCAACCATTCCTTCCAACTATTTGGCTTATCACTGCAAAAACACCTCAAAAAAGTTTCTAAAACTTGATTCAACCTCTCAGTTTGGCCATCTGTTTCTGGATGATAAGCTGAACTCAGATTTAGCTTAATACCCAAAAGTTTAAAGAGTGATTGCCAAAAATGACTTGTAAAGATTCTGTCCCTGTCACTCACTATAGACTCTGGTAAACCATGGAGCCTAAAGATTTCATCTAAAAATATTCTAGCCAACTGAGGAGCAGTACACGGATGGGAAAGAGGAATAAAATGAGCATACTTTGAGTACCTGTCAATGATAACCAAGATTCCAGTGCAACCATGAGAAATAGGAAGTTGTTCAATAAAATCCATTGCTAGATGCCTCCAAGCCTGCTGAGGAATTGGTAATGGTTGTAACAAACCATAAGGATGTCTGTGCTCATTCTTACTTCTTTGACAGATTTCACATTCTTTGATGTAATTCTCAACCTCAGCCCTTATTCCTGTCCAATAAAACAGTTTCTCAATTCTCTTTAAGGTTGCTCTTTGGCCTGAGTGACCTCCAATCTCAGTAGCATGAGTGTTCTCTATAATCAACTTCCTGATACCAGCTTCTTTTCCCACAACAATCTGTTGTCCTTTCTTAAGAATTCCATGCACCAGATGAAACTCATTGTTGATGTTGTTATCTAGAACTGTAGCAGCAATCAAATTCTGTATCTCCTCATCATTTTCATAACTTTGTTCAATTTGTTGCAGCCACTGAGGTTGAATACTGGAAATGGCTCTAGACTCCATCATTTCACACTCAGAATCAGCTGGACTTTCTTCTAACAAAATTCTCAAACCTTCCAATCTCACAGGTCTTCTAGAAAGGGCATCAGCAGCCCTATTCTCAGTGCCCTTCTTGTACTGAATCTCATAACTCAATCCCATTAGCTTCGTAAGCCATTTGTACTGTAAACTGTTCGTAAGTTTTTGCTCCAACAGAAATTTGAGTGACTGATGATCTGTTCTCACAATGAAGTGATTTCCCAATAAGTACTGCCTCCATTTCTCCACCGCTATGACCAAGGCTAACAGTTCTTTTTCATAAACTGAGAGGCCTTTATTTCTATCACAAAATGCCTTGCTAAGAAAAGATATAGGTCTCCCTTCCTGCATCAAAACTGCCCCCATTCCTAACTCCGAAGCATCTGTCTCAATTATAAAGGGGATTGAGAAATCAGGTAATCTCAAGACTGGTGCTGAGGTGATCACTACTTTTAGCTTTTCAAAAGCTACTGTAGCAGCTTCACTCCATACAAACCCTCCCTTCCTTAATAAATTGGTTAAAGGCTTACAAATAGTCCCATAGTCTTTTATGAACCTTCTGTAATAACCTGTTAAACCAAGAAAACCCCTAAGTTCCTTCAAATTCTGAGGTTGAGGCCATTCTAAAATACTTTTCACTTTCTGAGGTTCCATTCCTACTCCTCTTCTCCAATTGTGTGGCCTAAGTATTCCACATTAGGTTGAGCAAAACACACTTGGATTTCTTAGCCAGCAGCAAGTTATCTTTTAGCACAGTCAACACTAACTCCAAATGCTTCTCATGCTCCGCAAGAGTTTTACTGTAAATAAGTATGTCATCAAAAAATACTAGAACAAACCTCCTCAAATAGGGTTCAAATAACTGATTCATCAATGACTGGAATGTGGCTGGGGCATTAGTTAAGCCAAAAGGCATAACTACAAACTCATAATGCCCTTGGTGAGTTTGAAAAGCTGTCTTGTGAACATCCTCTGGTCTGACCCTTATCTGATGGTATCCTGATCTCAAGTCCAACTTGGAAAAGAACTTAGCCCCATGTAGCTCATCTAGAAGTTCATCAATTATAGGTATGGGAAACCTATCTTTGATAGTGATCTCATTCAACTTTCTGTAATCTATACAGAGTCTCCAAGTGCCATCTTTTTTCTTAACTAACAACACGGGGGAAGAAAACGGGCTTATGCTGTGTTGTATTATGCCATTGTGTAACATCTCCTTGACCTGTACTTCAATTTCATCCTTCTGTGAATGAGAAATTCTGTAAGGCTTGAGTTTGAAAGGTTCTGAACCTGGTTTCAAGTTAATCTGGTGATCAATGCTCCTTTCTGGTGGAAGCATAGTAGGAGTAGCAAAAACTTCAGGAAACTTGCTCAAGACCTCCTGTATGCACTGAGATTTTTCTTCACCCTTTCTTTGCTCCTGGTTCTCAGGCAAATTCAGCAGACATAAACTCTTCTTCCTTTGGTGAGTTAACAACCTAGCTTCTTTACCTCTGATCAATTGCATGACAGCGCTATCAGAATCACCTTGCAGACAATTGCATGACAGCGCTATCAGAATCACCTTGCAGATAGCATAATTTTCCTTCCTGAGACACAGCTATTTTGAGATTTTCAAAATCAAACACCAGAGGACTGAAATTTGTCATCCAATCAACCCCTAAGATCATGTCCCAACCATCCATGTCGAGCAACCTGAAATCATGGAAGAATTGATGATCTTGGACTTGCCATCTCACTCTTGGACAGAGAGTGGATCCATGAGTTACACCACCATCAGCCACAGTTACCATGTAAGGGTTGCACTCCACTTGTTTCAGAGCCACAAGATTTGCCACTTCCTTCTTCAAAAAACTATCAGTAAAACCTGTGTCCACCAAAATTTTAATGTACCTGCCATAGAGTGTACCCTGCAAAGCTATGGTGTTCCTCCTTTGACCATTAGAAAGAGCATTAACACAGAATTGATCTATATCAGCAGGATTTTCCACCTCTTTTACTGTGTCCCCAAATTCCCCACCAACAGCTAATACTTCTTCATTATCATCAACTACCAGAAAATTTACTTGTTTCAGCTTGCATTGGTGACCAACAAGGTACTTTTCCCCACACCTATAGCAAAGGTGGTTGTTCCTTCGGTACTGAAGTTCCTGAGGAGTTATCTTTCTAAAATGCTCAGAATTCCACTTCCCTTCTTCCCTCCTAGGCACAGTTTTGTTAGGATAACCCTTGTTTACTTGCAGACTCTTACTGCTCTTACATAATTCTTCCACAGATTTTTCTTGTAGCAAAGCTATTTTCATGGCTTCAGATAAAGTTTTGGGAGACATCATTCTAACCATTGGTTTGATGTCTTCTTTTAGGCCACTTATGAAGCTAGAAATAAAATAAGTTTCAGGCAATCTGGGATCCTTTTCTAACACTAAGGATTTTAAGCCCTCAAACTTTTCCATGTATTCCTTTACTCCTTTATCCTGAATCAACTTGTTAAAAGTCTCTACATCATCTTTGTCTCCTATCTCATCAAACCTCTCAATCAGAGCATCACAGAATTTCAACCAAGTTAAATTTTCAGCAACTTTTTTAAAACTATCAAACCATACATCAGCCTTACCTTCCAAGTAGATCTCCACTGCTTCAATTCTTTCAGGGTCATTGATCTGATAAAGTTTGAAGAACTTCTGACACCTTCGAATCCACTCCTTTGGTTTTTCCCCTTTAAAATAGCTCAACTCTAGCCTTGGTTGACAGGACCAGGGAGCCTTTTGTAACTTCTCCTTCCAGCTAACTGAACCTTCACTCTCCACTATCAGTTTTGGAGTACCCACAGGAGTAGGTAGCAATGGACCTGAAGATGGAACTGAGCCTTCCCCAACAATGGTAACCTTCTCTTTTCCCTTGTCTTCTGAGTTCAGCCTAGCATTCAACAGTGCCATGGTGGAATTTAAGAGTCTCAGATCATCACTAATTCTTTCATACCTGGAATCAACAGTTTTCAATTCGCCAAAAACCCTTTCAAAATTGGAATTTACAGTATTGTTGAGTTCCTGCAGTTGTGCTTCATGTTTTTTAACTTGCTCATCCAAGGTTTTAAATCGGGTGTTATCGGCCATCTCTCACAGCCAAGGAAAGCAGTGCTCTGATACCAATGTCAGGAAGTAGTCCTGAAATTAGCAGAAATTACAAGAACCAGAACAGAAAAGGAAGGATTAGCAGAAAGAAGAGAAGCAAGAAACTTGAGGAAGAGGAAAGAGCAGAGGAAGGAGGAGAATTTGATAGAGGACAAGAAAGATCACACAATACATGCCTGCACTATTCCCTTCCTTGAGGCTATATCCTCACTCTCACGGGAAATCAAACAAACTACTGAGCTAGCAAACAAAATTAAAGTTGGACCACTATTCTTAAAACTTAGAAATTTGCTGACGTGGCTATTTCAGCAAACAAAAATAAAAGAAAAGCTTAAATTCCTAACATAAATGAAGAAGAAGCCCAAATGGCAAGTCCAAACCTAGCCGAAGTGTTGGATCTCAATTGAATCAAAATTAATTGAATGTTGTACGGGAATGAAGACCATGATTCTGAAGTTTCACTTAGAGAGAAAGAGGTAGAAGAAGGTTCAGGAAGGAGAGAAGGATAAAATTTTATCCTATAGTTTGAAATCTGGATTTTAAATGAAGTGAAGTGATAAGATCAAATTGGTTTGATCTCATTAGATGGAACACGTAGCTGAGAAGGTGCAGATCACTATTTTTTCCTATTTTTTAGCTCCCCCAACTAGTATAAATAGGGGGAGATTGTTGAAGGAAAATCATTCGGCTCTTAGGCATTTTCTTTATACGATAGTTTAGCTTTTCTCTCTAGTTTTTAGTTCTTTGTTCTCTTTAGTTTTTCATTAAAGCTTTGATACACTTTTTCCCAGTTCTATTCAGTTCTCCATTGAGTTCCAAGAGGTTTTTATATAAGTTTTTCTTTGTTTTTTCGTTCTGGGTTCAAGGAATTTATACAGTAGTTTTGCTCTTCATTTTGTGTTGCTTCATCCTATGTATGAAACATATGATTCCTATTTATCTTGTGCATGTATGAAGTCTAAATGCTAGATTTAATTAAAGTCTGATCAACTTTTGTTTAATCCGGTAAAGTCAACTAGTGACAAACCTACCGTCGTGTAGTACAAGATAAATAGGTAACAACTTCTAAAGTTAACCCGATAGAAGTGTTAGTGTTGGGTCCTCTTGGTAATTAATGCTGCTAATTAAATTAATGGGTGTCGTAGGGAATCCACGGCCTGTTAGTTTGGTTAGTTAGAGAGGTAGTCGTGTCGTAGGGAGCCCACGGCTAGTTTCCTAGCGATTGTGCAGATTGTTAGGAAAACACATCGAGTGACAAGTTTCGTGTGATGCCAAACCTTCAATATTTATAGGAAATTTAGCGGGTTTTTCTTGAAAAACTAATTCATACATTATATATTCAAATTGGTAGTAGTGAGCCTGAGCTATCGACTTCTTTTACACCGCACTTTACAAGATTATGAAAAATCAAAAGACCAATTAAAAATGATTTCGTTTAAATAGATAAAATGTAGTAATTGCACAATTTCAAGTTCAGAGACGATCTTCGTCATTTTCGGCTTGCTCGGAATCTGCCACCCATTTCATTTACTTATTCTTGGTTTATTTTTCACAACTGATGTATATTTAATCATTGTGATTTCATGTTGAATTAACGTTTCTCGTTGGACTAAAAGAAAATTCATTAAGAAAATATTAACTCGATGGAAGAAAAGTTCCAACGGTCATAAATACTTGCTATTGCGACCAACAAACCAAAGCAGCTAAGGTGTTCTTGAATGCGATATATGAACTTGGGTATACCAAATTTTTTCTAGCAATAAAATCTCCCAATTGAGAGAATTTACATCTCTTGATTTTGAGATGTAAATTCTCTCAATTGGGAGATTTTATTGCTAGAAAAAATTTGGTATACCCAAGTTCATATATCGCATTCAAGAACACCTTAGCTGCTTTGGTTTGTTGGTCGCAATAGCAAGTATTTATGACCGTTGGAACTTTTCTTCCATCGAGTTAATATTTTCTTAATGAATTTTCGTTTAGTCCAACGAGAAACGTTAATTCAACATGAAATCACAATGATTAAATATACATCAGTTGTGAAAAATAAACCAAGAATAAGTAAATGAAATGGGTGGCAGATTCCGAGCAAGCCGAAAATGACGAAGATCGTCTCTGAACTTGAAATTGTGCAATTACTACATTTTATCTATTTAAACGAAATCATTTTTAATTGCTCTTTTGATTTTTCATAATCTTGTAAAGTGCGGTGTAAAAGAAGTCGATAGCTCAGGAAACACAATTTAAATCGATGTTAAGCGGTAACCGCATAACAAAAAATGTGAATATTTTAAATCAATTATGAGAATTCGGTTTGAGAAAGAGTAATAATACTCATCTCAACTAATTTATTATAAATTTTCATAGTAAGTGTATGTAGCCAATGAATACATGTCACATCACTTAATATGAAAAGATCACAAGAAGAAGAGTGCACTTTCAAAGAAAATATTAAATGTCATACAAAATTAGTTTAATTTTACCATTTTAGGTGTTGTAACAAATAAATTCCGTTGATCTATAACTTATGAAATTAACACCTAATTAATCTTGTTAAGATATTTCAACACGGCAAGGTTTTGCATCTAGTGAAAATAAATTTGATGGCATAGAAAGAGATTGAGTGGTATACATAATAAGGATAAAAGACAAATACCTCCGGTGTGGTATAGGTTTGGGACAAAGTTATTCCCTCGTGATTTTAAAATGTCGAAATACAGAAAGTTATTCTCTCATTATTCCCTCTATAATATTCATTGTGTTTTAAAATATAAGGCATTTTAACTATCTATACACATATTAAGAGTGGTTCAAAATGACCACAGAAACCCTTCATTAATTAATGCAGGCAGGCAATTAGTTAAATGCTTATTTGATAAGGGCAAATCTAAAAAACACGTGTCAAAAATAGCTAGAATGCCTCGCATTTTGAAACGGAGGAAGTATGGATTAACATTAAAAACTAACAGAAAATAAAATGAATAACGCGTGGAGAGTTAATTTAGCTTCCAAATTACCCTTACAAAATAAACCATGGAAAGCAACTTAATCCAAATTATAGGAGAGTATTTGGACATTTTAAAACCATAAGGGAGTAACTTGTTTCACACTTAAATCACAATGAAGGTATAAATATATATATATATATATATATATTTTTTTTGCCCTATAAATAAAAGGTATCTCATGCCTTTATATTAATTGTACCCTGTGATATTCCAGCTTAAAGATGAACAAGCAATTCATCACTTTGGTTTTAGTATTAGCATTGGCATATGTGGCCTCAGGTGAAATTTTATTTTGCACCTTTTTTTTTTTCTTTTTTAATTTGAGGATCTTGAAAATTTGGCTCAATATGTTGTTTTTTTATGTAGTCTTTTGAAGTACTAATATGAGAGGCAGTAAATGTTTTCACAAATGTTGTCAATTTGAATTGAAATTCTTGAAAATTGATTTTTTGTTTTAAGAAAAAATGAAAGCGAAGCATCATCTCCATAAAAACCCCATAATGAATGAATCCAAAAAATTAACTCGAACTCTCCGGTAATTTACAGTTTTTTCTGTCTTAACTCGAGATTATTCGATGCATTCACTGCACTATGTAGAATGTTGCGATTAATTAGATACATTTGGAGTTACGTTTTATTTATTCGAGAGAGTAATAAACATATAGGAGATGCAGAAATTAAAATCAATTTTAATTCTTATTTTACTATTAATTTACTACACTGTTTTTAAAAGTGCAACGGATGTACGGAATAATTTGGCCTCGTTAACACAATTCCCCCACTTTATACCGAAGTTGGTAGAGCATTGAAAAAACGTTGTTCAAAAGAATTATGGCTATCTTGATTATTAATGGAGAATATGGCTGTGTTTGCATTTAAGTGTACAAATAGGTGGAGGTATCATATACGTCGTCAACTCCATTGTTCGATTAATTTGAGATGTTGTTTATTTGGTAACTTAAAATTATTTTATTTTGGTTTTTCTAATTTCAAATTTTGTTTTAAGATGGTAAAAGTCCAATTTTTCATCAATATTTAAATTATTTTTGACTAACATGTAAGATTCACACGCACATTAATATAGGCAAAAAATAAAATTGAAAAATAAAGTTAAATCACTTTGTTATTATCTTAATTTAACATGAAACAACACATGTATTAATCGAAAATAACTCAAATATTATAATATTTTAAAAATAAAATAATTTTAAATTATGAGACCAAATAAAAATATCATTTCAATTTAAGTATCCTGTAGCGTAAGTAAACACAATTGATGAATCTCAGCAGAAAGTTTGTTGGCCACATTCAATCTTCATTCTTTTTGTTGTTGGCAACGTTAATAAGTACCAACCTTGTTATTATTATTTTCTTAACACTTTTGTAAATAAATACAAAAAATAAATTGGCAACACTTTAAAAAGAGTGAGTCTCTGATTCGACTGGAAGACAATTCGATAAGCATATTTTCATCAATACGCGATATATACAGTGGCGGATTCAGGGGTGGTCCCCCAACTTCTCTAACCCCTTCATCTATCCTTATTAGCAGTATATATTTAAGACAAAAAATTTTTATGTATGTATTTAACCATAGAATATATATATATATATATATTCATGTATTTGACCTCTCAGGAACTTTCAGAAATTTAAGCGATACGTAAGAAACTAAATTCGATACATCAAAAGTTATAAAACTCAATACCCGATATATCAAAGGCTTAAATCGATACGCATGTGTTTAATTCCATAATATTCACATAATACTTTTGACGTTAAACTCGATATGCGAACCGTCGGAACGTGATCAAGCGCGCGAATTATAGTATCATTGAATTATTGATGTGGTGCAAGCTGCATTTCCATTCAAAAAATTTCCCTCCACTTCTTAAGCATTATTAATCAGAAAGAGATGACTCCTGCCATTCTCATTTCAAGAACAGTCACCATCCCTGCTTTAAATGCACGCAGAAACATAGATATTAAATTCCCTCACAGA
The DNA here is from genome assembly GCA_016801395.1 of Leptodermis oblonga. NCBI lineage: Eukaryota > Viridiplantae > Streptophyta > Magnoliopsida > Gentianales > Rubiaceae > Leptodermis > Leptodermis oblonga. Next base: position 25,828 of record VMRK01000314.1, read on the forward strand.
GCTTCACGAGAAGTTCATGAAATCTGTCTTTTCTCCGTCTTCTTCAAAATTCAGTTCCCCAAATCATTTTCCTCAGCCGCAACACCACAAATACAATGGTCCAAAAGGGCTGCTGCCCCGACGTCCCCTTCACGGCCGCCACGGAGGCTTGTCGGCGCCGGAGGAAAAGGGGAGGGAAGGGTAAAACCGTCACGTGTTTCTCGCCGTGGTCGGTTATCTCTTGCTGGTTCCATCTGGGAAGATGGAAGGGTGGAATGAATTTAGATCATGAGTTGGGTGGTGATGAAGATGCAGAAAATAGAATTGCACTTGGATGCTTGGATCCCGCCGGATCATCAAACTCTGCCTTGGAGGTATCAGGTGATTAAGTAAAATTTTTTGTATTGAAAATGTAAATATATATATATATATAAAATCAGAAATAACATGAAAAATGTGATGTAAAACGAGACTCTTTATAAAAATGTGGTCTAATCTCCTCTAAAATAACATTTAGAAGAGATTAGATATATAAGGTGCTGTTTATGAATACCGTTTCTAGAAAACATTAAACACGACTACTTTATTAAGACAGAAAAAAAAAAAAAGACGATATTTCATTTGCAATATTGGTATAGGAAATCTTGCCGTGCCAATCATCAAAAGACTGTTCTTATGAAACGAATGTAGCGATTACATGTTTCTACTTATTGTCCCTAATACGATAATATTGTTTCTAATGCTGAAACGAAATTATTCTATTGAAACAAATGGAGCGATTACATATTTACGGTTCCTTGTAACTTATGTCGTCCGTCAATTTCAACAGGAGATCGTAACAAAGAGGCCTCTTTTAGTTTGGGAGTTGGACTTGGTCTAATTTATCTTATGGCCACAAACAAAAATGAAATGAGCAAGTTAGAAGAGCTCTGCAAACAAATGGAGGCAATGCTTCAGAATTTCAAAAGGGAATTCCCCAATGATCAACAAAGAAATGATGCAAACATCATCAACACTTCCTACTCCACACCTAAGGCCCAAGTTTTTTCGAATTATCCTATCGATGATCACGTGTCTGTTCAAAATTATCCGTCTTATTCGTGGGAGCAAGAGAATTCAGAGTTCGGTTTCACTTCTTCTAGTTGTCAGAATTCTCATTCCAAAGTGAACAGAAAAGGGAAAAGATTATTGGAAACGGATCAACTGGAGGCTGAACTTGAAGCAGAATTGGAGTATCTTCAGTTGCAGTTGGATGATGAAGTTTTGTTGAGTTATTCTGACCAGAAAAACTCAGAGGTAATATCAAATTATTTTCTTTTTTCTGCCCTTTTTTCTTTTTATATTTTAGAACAACAGCCAGGAATAAACATTTGTCTCACAACTTAAGATTAACTATATGAATCTTATCAATTTAATCACCGGTTAAAACACATTAATTAATTCATATTTAAATATAACGTCTTATTTTTTAAAATTATTTTCCAATAACTTTTAAGCCTTCGTCTATCCCATTTTTAAAAAAATATTTTAAAAATAAAAGGAAAAAAAACAAGAGCGAAGTGCTACCCGTCTCTAAAATTTGGGTTAAATTATGACTTTGGTCCCTATGATTTTAGCAAATTGTATTTTGGTCTCAAAACTTTCAATAATTACATTCTAGTCCCTCAAGATTGAAATGTCACTTTTACGTAAATACATTAAGGACTAAAATGTAATTGACAATATGCATTTTTCGAAAAATAACTTACAACCACTTGCCCAGTAAAAATTCATGCTTAGATATTGAGTTTGAGTCTCTCGATTTTACCCAGCGCGAGATGTAGTGGCGTGGCTTTTTCCTTAGCAAAATCAATCTTTTTCTTCTAAATCTAAAAGTCACAACTAATCATGCAGATAGGGGTTGAAGAAGAACCTGCAACAGAAGAAACGATGAGTACAAGTTTTAGCGAAGCAATCAAAAAGCTAGATATAGAAAACACGAAACATCAAGGTGTGCACCCGCGAGAGCTGGAGAAGAGATTGCATGAACTTCAAGAAGAGAGACAACAAGAAAGGATCAAAGAGCTTGAATTAGAGCTTTCTTGGTGGAAAGACACTGCAAGAATTGTTTTCCAACATAGTCCCCAAAAAACTACTAATTTAGAGGATTAAAAAAGTGCATTTTGAAAAAATTACTCATAATAAAAATGTGTATTTTATTATGAATTTGAAAATAATTAATGGTATAAGTTTCTACAATATTCTCCTACTCTTCACATTTTGAATTTGTTGGTACGTGTCGATTACTGAATTATACTTTGTTTTATGTACACTCATTATAAGGCCGTGTGACACGATAATTTTGGTGTTTGTCTTTATTTTGAGTTTGTAGTTTTAATAAACACAGAAGCTTATATTCGGCATAGTTGATACTTCGACCATTCCAGACGATACTTATATGTGAGGTAAAAATGAACTCGTAAATTTTGTGAACCTATTTTTTAATTGTGGAAAATAAAAATATTTTTAATTTTACCGACAATCTAGAAAATTAAATGTAATTGGCCCAATTAATATTTATTTGGCTCTTCTGAAAAAAGTTTCCGTTGCCAACAAAATGTGAAGGTAAAGTGCGTTTCTACTTTGTTCTGTTTGGACGCAACTCACGCAATGTGTTTAGGACGCGCCTACGTTGTATCTTCCACGAACCAATCAATATTCATTGACAGCGTTTGAAACTGATCTCACTGAATCTCAAATCAAAAATTCGGCCTGAGAAATTCCCAGAAGAATTTTGACTGGAAGGAGCAGCAGCTACCATACTCCAGTAACAATGGCGGCCGGCGGCGGTGCTGCAGCTGAGTTCACTCTTGAATCCGTGAGAAACAGCCTAATTAGGCAAGAAGACACAATCGTTTTCAGTCTTATTGAGAGAGCAAAATACCCCTTGAACTCTGATTTGTACGATAGCGATGCCACCAGCTCATTCCTTGAGAGATTTGTTAGAGAAACAGAAGCCATCCAATCAAAGGTGCGGTTTCTATTTTGATGTTTTTTTTCCCCAGTCGAAATGCGATAATAATCGAACCCTTTTGAGTTCTTGCCATGTTGATGTCTCAAATGTCATAAAGTTTGGTGCTCTTTCTGTTGTTGGAGGGTTTGTGGCAGTGTTCTTGATGATTGTGAACTGTGAGGTACAAATAATTTAATAGATTATGCACTTCTTGAAAGGAATCGAGTATATTTGATATCATTAGAAAGAAATGAATTTGCAGAGAGGTTTCTTGTAGATTCAAACATCCTTAGATTATTGTTTGTTTAGTCAAATGAAGCTATACATGGGCCAAATCTTTAATTAATTAACTATTGTATGTATGTGGATTAGCTTCATTTGGAACGTCTTAACTATTTTCTGCTCATTTTCTTCTTTTCCCATGAAGGATTTTCATCTCTATTCCTGAATTTTATGGATGAGTCTAGCATCTGCTGTGGTTCACCAGAGGCCATTGATGCGTATTTGGTTGCAGAAAGCTTGAATTTCAATTTTCAACCAATCATCTTGACTTTGGTTTATCAGCTATCACCTACTCCCTCCCTCCCTCCGTTCCATTAGAAAAGCCCACTTTGTAATACTGAAAGTAGTATTATAAAAATAGACTCTTCTAACGGAACAAAATGAGTATTAAGAATGTAATCATTTCCCTAGTTCATAGCTAGTGTCATAACTTCCTTGGAAACAGCATGAGGATTCACAAAGCCTACCGATACTTTCTGAGGTTCCGCGGATCGCTTCACAAAGATGATTACGAATCAAGTACTAGAAAAACCAGTATGACATCTTGTGTTTGTTGTACTATCATCACCCTTTAAGTATCTAGATCCAGATCTCAACAAGTGAACTTTAATGAACATGGCTAAAGCAGTACTATACATCACAGGCAGCAGTTTCTTTTTATGTGATTCTTGCCTCAGGGCTGAAATGCTTGCTAAATGATGTTCTTCATTTTGCCACTGAACTCTTGTAATCGTGTCCGAGGTCATGACATAACTAATAGATTTATAGTCATGTTTGTGTTCGTATTCATGAACTCGCTCTGAAAGTGGATTTCATGTTTTACAGTTTGGTAGATATCAATATCCGGATGAATGTCCTTTCTTCCCAGATAACTTACCTGAATATTTGGGGCCGCCTCCCATCAGTTCGCTGGTAAATACTTACAACTAATCCATAATCTGAGAAACAGATTCCATGTTTCCTTTTGCCTGATACCATTTGTAATGCAGATTTTACACCCTGCTGCAGCTTCTGTTAACATAAATAAGAAGATCTGGGATTTTTATATCAGCAAATTGCTTCCCCTTATTGCATCCGAGGGTCAGCGCGAAAATGCCACTTGCATTGCTGCTAGTGATTTACAGTGTTTGCAGGTAATGTAGGATATTGCACAGGATACAATTTTTGCTTGTGATTTACAGTGTTTGCTAGAAAATGTTTAAGTACTTGTTTCGCGGGAACCAGCAAAAACCGGTTCTTCTTGAGTAGGAGTCATTGATGTGTGAAGCTACCTCATAAATCACTCACCCCCCCCCCCCCCCACAGGCATTATCTAGAAGGATTCACTATGGAAAATTTGTTGCTGAAATCAAATTCCAAGACGCTCCTGAAGAGTACACACCGGCAATTCAAGCGAAGGTACTTTATTACTTCTTCCGTCCCATATAAAGAGTCATATTTCTGAAAAATACAGCTTTTTATGTGTTGTAACATACAATACCTAAAATAGAACGGATTAGCTTATCTTCATCGACTGTAAACTAGCTAGCCTAGCAAAGTATCATTCTGGCTTTCATTGGAAGCAATTCTCTTACAATTAAGAGCATCATCCTTGCAGGATAGGGATGCTCTGATGAAGCTTTTAACATTCGAAAGCGTGGAGGAGATGGTGAAGAAGAGGGTGGAGAAGAAAGCAAAGGTTTTCGGGCAAGAAGTGAAATTCAACGACGACGGTGATGGCCAAGGAAAGTGCAGAATTGATCCATCTGTGCTTCCTCTCCTCTATGGAGAATGGGTGATGCCTCTAACCAAGCAAGTTGAAGTTGAATATCTTCTCCGTCGCCTTGGTTAAACTTTTCAATATCATCTCAGCTTCATACTTTGATCTTGATGTTTTTCTCCTTAGTATATGTGAACTGTAAGTGTGTTATCTCTGTAAGGCCAAATGGCATGATATAGTTTTTTAAAATAATTAGGGAATAAAAAAATAAAAAGAATTGTATCAGACACGTCTGATGGTCCGACAACGTGCATATTGATTTCAGTTTTTGAAGTATTACAGTTACGTAACAACAACACGTGCATCAAGTTGAACATTTGATGCATTGCACATTAAATTTGCCTATGATGTATTGTTGTTATGAGTTTAGTTGTTGAAATTTGACGTATTGAGTTTATTCTTTGATATCATAGTTATGAGTTTAAATGGTCAAGTACGGGATATTGAATTTAGGTCATTCCTAATTTCTTCCATTTTTTAAGAAATTGAAATGTGAAATAAGCGAGAAAAAAAGTTAAACTTGAAATTAAATAAAATCGAATGAACTTAATACTAAATTTTTAACGAAATTCAAGCTATAATCCATTTTCAGGTACTATATAATTTTAAAAAGATCAGAAAATTTTAATGCCTTTTGTTTTTTCCCTTCATAATTTTGACCAAAGAAAATAAAAATAGAAGTAGTGAAAAAATGAAAAAAATCAATTTGGGCTTACATTTTTAGCCCACCTAGTTTTTGGGTTTTGGCCCAAAAATGAATATGAATACTGGCCCGGCCCACCTACATTAGGGGCTAGGGTTTTTGCTTAAATATTTAAGCGCCCTTTTCTGCCCTCCATAACTCTTCACGACACAGACACTCCCCTCCCCTTTCCCCCTTCGCCCCCGCGCCTCCCCGGCACCGGAAAGCAGGAGCAATGGTAAGTTTGCTTGTTTTCTTGTTCATTTAGATGTATTTTACGGTGTAATTTATGCCTGTTAGGGTTCAGGGGTTGTGGAATTGATAGGGTTTTTGGATTTATCTTGCAGTAATTTCAGCTTTCTTTGTTAGGCTTTTGAGTTTGGCCGGTGAAGTTCATTCCCCTCCTCATTATATTTTTCGTTATTGTTGTGATAGTTGATTGACTAGTATAAGAACCGAAAAGTGTGATGAAGTAAGAAATTTTATGGGCTATGAGTTTTTTCGGATCCTGATGAAATTCGTAGCTGTTTTACCATTCTGGGATTTTTTTTTTTTGTTTTGATGAACTGGTTAATAGACAATTATTTATTGACATCTTTGTTTTGATGCAGTGTTTTGGTTTTCTTCTCCTATGCTTTTGTTCTCATTATTTGTATGGATATTGTATTTTCTACTGAATCGTAATGTGTCTAGTGTTCTGAAGCTTTCATCTTTAGGGTGTTGTTTTAATGTACTGTAGCTTCGTAATTTTTGCACTTCAAAACATTTTACTATTCTTATAGATTCACTCCTGAAGAGTTGGAAAGAAATGTGTGTTTGTTTAAGAAGTTGGAATAGAAATGCAATAGGGACTGTTCAGATTTTTCTTTGAATGACAGATGGTTGCATGTAATGGTGATTGATTTTGACTTATCATTCAATTTCCATAGAAATCTGGTGCTTAATTTCTTGATATTTACTTATATTAGAAGAGCAAATAATTTTTGGTGGTATGATGTTTGATTCAAGCTGGGATTGCTTTACGTGTAGGCCTTTGTTAAATCTCAGAAGACAAAAGCTTACTTTAAGAGATATCAAGTTCAGTTCAAGAGGAGGAGAGGTATAAATCTTTCTTCTCCCAACAACTTTTTAGTGTTGATTGTGTAAGACTTTGTTTTACCCTTTTTTTATATTTTGCAGAGGGAAAGACCGACTACCGAGCCAGGGTGCGTCTGATCAATCAAGATAAAAATAAGTACAACACTCCAAAATATCGCTTCGTTGTGAGATTTGTATCCTTTATTTGGTCTCAGGTCCTGAAGTCAAATATTTGTGTTGCTTATTGCTCCTCCTTGGTCTTATTTTGTTTCCAGCTCTAGGGTTCATTGTAGGAACTGGCTCCAGGATAATTAAGTTCTGCAGGGTTTAGTTCATGTGTCTTTTTTAATGGCTTTCCTTGTCCCATACTTTGTTGTTCGGCATTGGTGTTATTCATGGAGATGTGAACATTGAATGTGACACTGTTTAAATGGTAAAAGCTGATGTGGTGTTTGGTGTCTTCGTGTTTTCATTAATAGTGGTTGTATTATGCCTTGAACTAGTATTATGAGCACTTAATAGGATTGTTATGCTGTTCAAGTTCCTTAACTATGCCTTCAGACCAAGAAGGACATCATTGCACAGGTTGTCTCGGCCAGCATTGCTGGTGATTTGGTTCTTGCTTCTGCCTATGCCCATGAATTGCCTCGTTATGGTCTTGAAGTTGGCCTTACCAACTATGCTGCAGGTATGTACTTGGTTCTGGGATTACTGTCTTTAAAACCTTCACCCTGCTTTCTTGTAATTATTTGTTCTGACTGTTTAATGTGGTGTCTTAGCTTACTGCACTGGACTTCTTGTTGCTCGCCGAGTTTTGAAGAAGCTTGAAATGGATGAGGAATATGAAGGAAATGTTGAGGTAACTGGAGTGCATTAGGCTCAGCTGAAGATTTGTTTTTATTCGGTCTTTGTAAATTTTTGAGCTATTTTCTTGACAGGCTACTGGTGAGGATTACTCTGTTGAGCCAGCAGATAGCAGGAGACCTTTCCGTGCTCTTTTAGATGTTGGTCTTATTCGAACTACAACTGGAAATCGTGTTTTTGGTTGCTTGAAGGTATCATTCTTCTAGGTTCTTGTAATATGTTTGGCAAAACTATTTGACTGTTAAAATTTTGGTAATCATTATGTCAACGGGAAAGATGGCTACCATTAACGCATGTAAGCTGTGATCTGAGGTTATCAGTTATAATATTAGTGAAGTAATTTATATTTACTGTAGAATGTCAGGAAGAAAAGGCTGATTGTAATCATCTAAGTCTATTGTGGCTATACTATTCCTCTGGTTATTAAAAAAGAACATTCCAATGTTCCTCTGTTGATGAGGATGAGCCATTAAGATTTTGCCGTGAATTTTGTGGAAAGTTTTTTGGGGTGTGCCTTGTATCATGTTTTATGTTGTATTCCATTTTAATCATTCCAGTTTTGCTTGAATTTAGGGGGCACTTGATGGTGGTCTGGACATCCCCCACAGTGACAAGAGGTTTGCCGGATTTAACAAGGAGAGTAAGAATCTCGACCCTGAGGTTCATCGCAAATACATCTATGGTGGTCATGTTGCAGCATACATGAGGGTGAGTTTGATGTTTGTAAACGATTTGTTTTCTCACTTTACTTTCTTTGTTGCTCTTCTAACATGACATGTGCACTGTATGTGCAGACTCTAGGGGAAGATGAGCCTGAGAGGTATCAAACCCATTTCAGTGAGTACATCAAGAGGGGTCTAGAGGCAGATGATCTTGAAGCCTTGTACAAGAAGGTTCATGCTGCTATTCGTGCTGATCCTAGTTTTAAGAAATCTGATAAGCAGCCTCCAAAGGAGCACAAGAGGTTAGTTTGGATTCAAGGATACGTCCCTTTTGTTGAATAGGGAAGCATACTTGAATTCCTGTCATTTGAAATGGTTCTGCTGGACTTTGAAATGGCTTTTTCGAGTTTTGATTTATTATGTTGGGTGGTTTTCCTACAGGTACAACCTTAAGAAGCTAACTTACGAGGAGAGGAAGGCTAGGTTGATAGAGAGGCTGAATGCTTTGAATTCGGCTGGCTGCAATGACGACGACGACGATGAAGACGATGAGTGAAGGATCGGATTTACCTGTTGATTTCTTCTGGCGCCCTGTTGCAGTGTTTTTTTGTGTTCTTGATAGAAAATCTCTTCTCAATTTTGGAACTTATCATAGTGGGTGGGAGTATGAACAAGGTAGTAATTTGCTCAGTCTCAATGTTGGTTTCTCAAATGGAATTATTAATTATAACTAAAAATTCTAGTAAGTTTTTCGCAATCACGAGAAAGACTATTTTTCGAGTTTTGGTTATTATGAAAAACTGAATTCTCTTCTCTTTTTCCACTTTACCACTCTTCTAAATTGAATAAAGAAAAAGTGAAATTTATACCACTATTCTTTTACGCCTCAAAAAAAAAAAAAAGATTTCTGGTCAAATTCGGTGATTATTAATTCTGTAAAATAAAAGCCCTTTTTAAATCGGATGTCTATCAACGTGTAGTGAGTTTTTACGGCAAATTACATTTATCTCCCTAATATTTGGGTAGTTAGAAAATAAACGAAAGTAAAAGCCTACAATTTATATGTTATATTAGGTTTGTTTTGTAGCAAGAATAGTTTAGAAGAGGCCCGGAACTCCGTTTCAGTAACCAAGAGCTCAAATCTTCCTTGACAAAGAAGTGAAGACTCTCAAAGGTTTTTGAGTTCAAATCTCAATACCTTCAATACTCATATAGTGACTTTCAGTTCTGAGTTCAAATCTTAAAATCCTTACCAAAGATACAATAGGCATTCAGTGATTCTAAGCTTCTTTAATTCGGTTCTGAGTTCAAATCTCAAGATCTTCACCAATGGTACCAAATACATTTCATGGTTCTATACTTCTTTAGTTCAATTATGAGATCAAACCTCAAAACTTTCACCAAATGTGTAAAGTGCATTCAGTAGTTATATAATTCTTTTATGAGTTTAAATCTCAAGACTTTCACCAAGGGTGCAAAATGTATTCCGTAGTTTTAACTTTTTTGTAGCGCAACATACAACGCTCTCCTCTCTAATTGTGTCATCCTCTCCTTGTAAGGTGTTCAAGGTAAAGATCTTCGTAATCGGGAAAAAAAAAAAAAAAAAACCATTTAAGAGACATGCCAAGATAAAGTTTTTTTTTTTTTTTTTTTTCTCCTTCTTTCCTTACCCTCTTAGCTTTATATGAGAGGCAGATACACTTGTTTAAGGACTAACACCCCCACCCCACGCACCACACACACCACGAAAAAGGGGAAAAACTTGTAAAAAAGTGAAATAAAAATTGATGGCCAATTAATCCTCCAAAGTTAAAGTAGTAGTAAAAGTGAGTAGCCAAAGCATGTGCATGAAACTGATGGATGAAGACTTCCCAAAACCAAAAACTAACAAAAAGATTGAGACTTGGACAGTATACTTTGACATCATCACTCTCACAAAGACCAACCCACACATCATAATCTCGCCAACCTTACTTTAATCCCATCCTTAACAGATTTAGGATTTTGTAAACAAACACATTCCCCTCAAAGATAGTGACACTGACAAATCTAAGCTAGATCCTATGTTCCCTCCCACCAACATTATTCTTCCTTAACACCAAATATTCTGACCCCATTTTGTCTATTTTGTCTTCCTCAAGTCTTTGCACCCCAACCCAATTCCCAACTGAACTCATTCTTCTCTCTTCTTGGTTCCTCGCATTGAAAGCCAAGCCCCTCTGACACATGTCAAACACCTTGTGTGTGTTCCTTCAAGCCTCAGCAATGTGTGTATTGTGTTATGTATAGTGTACTTTATTTTTCCTTTTCTGGTTACTGAATTTACACTCTCCTCCTGGCCATAGCATTATTAGTACGCATTGTGTATTTGTGGGTCCATATATTTGTTTCTTTTCTGCTTACTTTGTTTTTGTCTTCTGGGATCTGGACATTTTAGCTGAAATTAGGGATTGGAGCTGTTCTTGCATGCAATGTGGGCTGTTTTTAAGGAATTGATGGGGGACTTGTAGCTTCTTGCTGAGTTTGGGCGGAAAAAAGAATGGCGCTTTTTCGCAAGTTTTTCTACAGGAAGCCACCTGAAAGGCTTCTGGAGATATCTGAAAGGGTTTATGGTATGTTCTTTATGTTCAATTTGGTTTATCTTTTTGTTCCTCTTTTTGGTAAAGTTTTGATTTTTAATATGTTTAGTGGGTTTGAAGTTATTGCTAATGCATTGTTATTCTAATGCATTATCTTGAAACAGTATTAGAATGTTGACTTTTCTAATGGAACGAGGAAGTGTTACATTATTATTCTTGGAGCCATGTACTTTGGTTTCATGGAGGGAATTGACCACTGTGTTTAAGACTATAATTGATTGAATATTGTAATCAAAATACTTTAGATCCTCTAAATATGGTTATTTCTTGTTATACTTTTTCTTAAACTTGACTCGTGCTAATCAAGTATGTGTATTGGAATGTTATTCCGTCACATCTTATGCTTGACCTAAATCCATTTGAGCATTTGGAATATTGTGGTTTGCCATTTGGGAATCAGCGTTGAGCTCAAACGAGTCAGTGATATGGTTGCTCCTAGAGCTACATTTTTCGTTTTCTAGGTTGGACATCAATTTTAACTAGTACCTTGTTGATTGTTGCTCTGGCTTCTGTTTCTGGTTCTAGATTAACCAATATGCAGACTAATTTTGTCAAATTAGATTGATTCTAGGCAAGCATCTCTGCTTAAACTCTTACACATATTTTAATGCCATTGTAGTTTTCGAATGCTGCTTTTCTATGGATGCCTTGGGAGATGATAAATATAGAGACTATGTGGAAGGTGTAGTGAGTAAACTGCGTGATCACTGGTCCGATGGTTCATTTGTGGTTTTTAACTTTCTTCATGGGAAGAATCGCATTAAGATTGGAGACATACTATCTGCGTATGACATTACTGTGATGGACTTTTTTACACAGTATGAAAATTGCCCATTGCTCACACTGGAGATGATCCATCTGTTTCTGAAGTCAAGTGAAAGTTGGCTTGACCTTGGGGAAAGGAACATCCTTTTAATGCACTGTGAACGGGGTGGCTGGCCGGTTTTAGCTTTCGTTCTGGCTGCCCTCTTGATTTACAGGAAGCAGTCCACCGGGGAACAGAAAACTTTAGACATGATATACAAACAAGCACCTCCACTGCTCTTGGAATCGATGTCACAAATGAATCCTCTACCTTCACAGTTGAGGTACCTTCAGTATGTCTCAGGAAGGAACTTGCACTTGGAATGGCTGCCACAGGTCAGATCTCTCATGCTACATTGTATCGTGTTGAGAGTTGTCCCTTGTATCGATGCAGAGGGTGGTTGCTGTCCAATAATTAGGATATACGGACTGAATCCGGTCATGGAAGCTGATCAAGTGCCTAAGATGATATATTCCACTCCAAAAGGCAGAAATGTCATTCAACACTACAAGAAGGTTGTTTTTAGTGTGAATTATTTCTTGATAGGAACTACATTGCTCTTCAATTCTTCTTGCATAATTCTTAATATTTTGTTGCAGGCAGATTGTGACCTGGTTAAGGTTGACATCAATTGTCATATCAAAGGTGATGTTGTGCTGGAGTGTATAACATTGGATAATGAAATGAATCTTGAAGAAACCATGTTTCGCATTATGTTCAACACTGCGTTTATCAAATCAAACATGTTGATTCTTAGCCGTGATGAGATTGATACTCAATGGAATGTCCAAGATCACTTTTCCAGGGACTTCAAGGCAGAGGTATAAACACTATTTTTCTGTTTATTGATTAACTGTTGTCAAAGCAATGGAATCAACTTATTGATGTTTCTTATGAAATGAAGATCCTTTTCTCGGAGATGGGATCCTCTTCACTGCATTTACTTGATCTTCCAGTCATTGAAGCATCTGCTAACCCGAAGACTCTCAGAGATGTGGATAGGCTAGAAGGAAAAGATGATGTCGAAAGAAATAAGCTTAGAGTACAGGAAAATTTTGGAAGGGTCCTTGCAGCTGGCAAGGAGAACTTGGATAGCAGCTCTTCTCAGAGTGCTAGAATTGAAATCCTGGACAGTTGTTCTCCTCAAGTTGCTAAGCAAGAGAACCAGGAAAATCCCGGCACTTCTGAGATCAGAAATTCTAAAGCCCTGGAATCTGACTTGAGCAATTCGGATTCTGAAGTGTTGGAAGAGCAGGATAGTGGATATTCGGCATCAATGGTTTTGAATTCAAGAAAAATGAAGACATATCCCGAAGAACTTCAGCCTGCCTTTCTAAGACCACCTGTTCAATCTAGGATTCTCTCACCTAGGATTCATCAAGGTTCTCTATCTAATCCAGCTTCACACTCCATGCAGGAGTCACTTTCAAGATATCAGAATACACACTCTGCTCTTGGGATTACAGCTTTACTGCATGATACTTCATCAAACAATAAGTTGGGGTCACACGTGGTGACATTGTCTCCGAAATCTTCTCTTTCAGCATCTTTTCCTCAACTGTGCAAATCTGCAACTCCAAGTTTGGTTTCAGTGGTTTCACAATCTGACTTGCGGCCTCCTTTGCTTGTAGCTACCCGCAGTCCGGTACCTCCACCACCTCCTCCACCATTGGTATCATCACCATCAGCACCAATTTCACCATCCTCAGTATTATTGAAATCATCCATTTGTAACTTATCACCACCAAAAGAGCTGGATTCTCCTCAGAAGTTGGATTCCAATACACTAATATGGGATACAGGATATTCAGAAACTGCTTGTTGTCCATCAACTTCAGCCTTTTCTCATTCTGGGATGTCTCTGTCTTTGACAACAAATAATTCAGTTCCTCCTCCACCTCCTCCCCCTCCTCCTCGGCCTGTTTTCTCAAGAACAGCGGCATCTATGCAAAACTCATCTACAAGTCCTCTTCTCCCTCCTGTCTTACCTCCATGCTCATCTAGCTCAAATTTGGTTCCAGTGACTACCAGATCCTCAGTTCTTCCTGCACTCCATGAGATAACTTCATCCACTGAGTCAATGTCTTCTCTAGAACCAAACAAAAGCTTAGTACTTGAAACAAGCCCCTTGATTCCACCACCTCTACCAAGGGTAAATTCAGTATCAGATTCAAATGATACTGTCAAATCTTCATCATCGCCATCATCAGCTCCGTTATTAACTGCATTGTCCTCAAGTGAAAATCCTTCTTCCTCATCTAATTCTACATCTCTGATAAATATTACCACACCTCAATTTTCTGATGTGGCTACATCAATTGGCCAGATTTCTTTGATGATGCCTGAGAAAAAAGTGGAAATCATCTCTATTCCTTCTATGCATTCAGTGTCTCTCTCGAATGCAAATGCAACTGCAACATCATTAGCACCACAATCAGCCCCTCTGGCTAAATCTCTGCCTTCCCTTCCCTTAAGAGAATCTCTTTCTCCAGCCATGAACTCATGTTCAACAATGTCAGTATCCCTTAGTGTATCATCTTTGAGTGATTCAATTTCTTCCCATGTTCGAGAGAAAAGTTCCGAAACGGTCGCTAGACCTCCTCAACCGCCTTCACCCCCGCCACCATCTGTACTACCTCCACCTACTCCTCCCAGTTTACCTCCAAAAGAATCCATAGCCAGGATTTCTCCAAAGATTCCACCTCCACCTGCTCCATTATCCAGTGCATTACCTAAAGTTGGAGCCACGTTGCAATCTATTTCTTCTGCGAGGAATGGCATCCCTCCTACACCTGCACCACCTGTGGGTGCAAAAGGTAGGCTGCAATCTAATGCAACAGCCAAACCTCAGTCCCAAACCAAGAAGTCTTCTTTGAAGCCATATCATTGGCTAAAATTGACCAGAGCCTTGCAGGGAAGCATATGGGCCGAGACAAAAAAACCTGAAGAAGCTTCCAAGTATGGAAACAATGGTTTTCTGATTTTTTATTATTGTCTTTTTCTCCAATTCAACTTAAGTGTTACATCTTTCTTGGGCTAGGACTCCAGAATTTGACATGTCTGAACTTGAGAGTCTTTTCTCGGCCACTGTCCTAACTGAGCATGGAAGCACACATTGCAAATCAAAACGTACTTCAAAAAGCAAATCCGATAAAGTCAACCTGGTAATTTGGGTTATCTTCCTTAAATTTGATTTTCTCTATTAAATTCCTTCCCAAAACTATACGTACATTCCCATTTCACTATTGACACTGAAAATTAACTTCATTTCTGTAGAATTACCCGTTATTTTCGACATTTCATATTGGATTTCCGTTTCCTTCAATGGTTATTAATCGTACCTACAGAGAATACCTCTTTCCCCTGGTTTTTGTTTCAAAACTAGAAATTGACTCAATGGATTTTTCATGGTGTACTTTATTTGCAGATTGACTTTAGGAGAGCTTACAACTGTGAAATCATGCTGACAAAGATTAAGATTCCCTTGCCTGATATAATGGTAAAATGTTCAGTTTCTTGTTTAATTCTTCTTAATGCAGCAGCAAAAAGTAGAGAAGATGTCTGTCTCAGTAGTTGAAATGGTATTCTGATAGAGCTGTTCTTTCATTTCCTGATTTAACCTGTTGGTTGGCAGAGTTCAGTCCTTTCTTTGGATGATTCAGCATTGGATGCTGATCAAGTTGACAATCTGATTAAATTTTGTCCAACAAAAGAAGAGATGGAATTTCTTAAGGTTAGTTACTGATACTTTGCAATATGTACTTTATTACCACCTTTGCTATGTGCTGTAGTTTGTGGCTTCTGAAGCCAATCATAGCATCATTTTTGCATATAAAATTTTTGATTATGGCTGTCTCACTCTTCTCCGGATAAAATCTCCTTTTTCAGAACTACAATGGTGACATAGAGAAGCTTGGAAAATGTGAGCAGGTGGGAGAAAATTCTTTCTTGTTAGTTCACAATCATTCTATTTGGCAGAAAATGAACTTTCAGTTTCCGTGTGCAAGATGATGAATGAGCAAAAGAGAAGATAATTGTGATCTTCCTCTTATTTTCTCTCAAACACAATGTTACAGAATGATTTTCGATTCTTTGTGTTTATATATGATCTGTATCCATATTTCTTCATTTTAAAGAAAAACTATGAAGCAAATTTCTTTCTTGGTGCTGCATTTACATCTCCTAATCCCTTTCACATAAGAAAATACACCTTGTGTTCAATTTGAAGTATATTTGGAAGAACCGCATTCATAGTCAACTTAACAAAGAAAGAATAACTTGGCAGCTGAACAAATAAATTTTGAGCTAGGAGGCACACTATATTCTCCCTATAACTTGCTTTAATCTCTGTACTGTCAGTTTCTCATGGAGATGATGAAAGTTCCACGGGCAGACTCAAAGTTGAGAGTTTTTTCCTTCAGAATCCAATTCCATTCACGGGTATGAAATATCCACTTCTCTATTGCAGTCCAATTTAGGGATTTTATAAATTTGTCTCTTGTTTATAGCCTTTTTGAATCTTGCTTCCCACTTCTCACACACAGGTTTCTGATTTAAGAGGTGCTTTGAATCTTGTAAACTCTGCATCTGAAGAGGCAAGCTCTGATGTCCTTTTTTCAGTTCCTCTTACCTCTATCAGTATGCTAAGAATATTCCTGAAAGAAATTGTTTGACAGGTTAGGAGTTCTATCAAGTTAAAAAGAGTAATGCAATCCATTCTTTCATTGGGTAATGCTTTGAACCATGGGACTGCAAGGGGTAAGTAGTAGTTCCTGCAAAATTACAGTGTTCTTTTGAAAGATACAAATTTTGCAGATTGGATAATCTAACAGCTTGCATTATAAACAATTAATTTAAGCTTAGCATTTAAAGATGCCTGGAAGGTGAACCTACAGAATAAGATGGCACTTACTGGCACACAAAGCTTGTTATTTGCCAAATGTCTAAAACAGGCGGGGAGATATGATACTAAACCTATGATTCTTTTTGTGTTTCTGGTGTCTTGTGTAGACTTCAGTGACGGTAAAGTTGTAATCAATTCAGTGATGCGTCGTTCAAAATATAGAGAACAAAACCATAAGAAATATCCTTTAATGAAGCAAAAAACCTCAATAGATGATAGAGTTATGTATCCTAATGTTTCTCTTCTATTTAGCTGATGCACTCCAATTTAGGTTCTGCTATTGGATTTCGACTGGATAGTCTTCTAAAACTCAGCGACACTCGAGCTCGTAATAACAAGATGACTCTCATGCACTATCTTTGTAAGGTAAAACATCCATGCTCATATGATATTTGCATGCTATAAATGTTTTCTCATGGCAATTTTAGTTCCAACTATGATATTCAGCGTGGAAACAACTGTAGCTGCAACTGTACTTCATCAAGTTCTGTTTTATTTTTCTTTAAATGAACCCTTATCTTTTTCATTGTTAATGGTAATATGCATTATACTTGCTCAAAATTAGCCTCTTAAGCTCAAATGTATAATACTTTCTGAAGAAAAGTGGAAATAAGTTAGGGGGAGCCACTAAAGGAAGCAATGTAAATTTCATGGAGCTGCTTTCTGTTATGAGCATTGCCTCAGATGAAATCAAGCAAATGTGCTAATAAACACTTCCCCTCATAACCTAATTTCTTTAACCCATCTTCGAACATAATATTATTGTCCACAGAACAAAGAGTTTCCTCAACCTTTTTTAAACTGTTCTTTTGTAGTCTATTCATTTCTTGAAGTGTATGATTAATAATCTCTCCACTTTGTCTCATTTTCCTGTCCATTTTCTGATTCCACCTGCTCAAGGAAATATGAATTGCATATAATCTATTAGTATGAAGACCACTTGTAAAACTGAAACTAGTCTGAAGTCATTTTATCTCTTTCGTTACCGTTATTCTTTTGGCTTGTAGGTTCTTGCTGAAAAGCTTCCAGAACTTCTAGATTTTCCAAAAGACCTAATCAGCTTGGAGGCAGCAACCAGGGTCTGCATCATTTCGCCATTTACTTCTCAGAAACATTTTCCTAGTCTATATGGTGTTTACAATGTGGTTAAGATTCATTGCATGCAGATACAATTAAAATATTTGGCTGAGGAAATGCAAGCCATCAGCAAAGGGCTGGAGAAAGTCACTCAAGAACTGATAGCATCGGAAAATGATGGTCCCGTTTCTGAAAGCTTTCGCAAGGTTATCTTGTGATGTTCATTTTTGTTAAATATACTTTTTCTTCTTTTTTTTCTTTTTGCAGTTTTAGGTTAGCTGAATAGCTAGATTAAGTAATTTTATGGCATTGCTTGAAATTTCAGTTCTAGACCATTTACTTAAAATGCATCCAAGGTCTTGAATAGTCCGCTTGTGATGGCATATGTGAAACCATTTCCCCCCAAAATGTCAGCAATATCTGCAGTTAATGGTTGTTTCTTACTATTTATGATTGGTCTTATTAAATCTTCAGACTCTAAAGGAATTTCTCAATTCTGCTGAGACCGAAGTTAGATCCCTGTCCTTGCTCTATTCTGTGGTGGTAAGGCTTGAGCTTGGCTTCTTTCTTTCTTTCTTTGATGACCCAATTGTTGATATTAATGAGCAAATGTTCCTGATCGCAGGGGAAAAATGCAGATGCATTGGCTCAATATTTTGGAGAAGATCCTGCTCGTTGTCCTTTCGAGCAAGGTACCCATTCTCCTCCTTTTTGACCTTTAAGCAAATTGGACTAAAGTGAGCTCAAGACAATTAAGACATAATATATCACAGCACTCCATGGGAGTGTTTTGACAGATTTGCGCGTTCACAAATAATTTCAAAAGACTTCAGGATATATCTATTTAAAGTTATATGTCATAATGCCTCACTTTTGTGATAGCAGCTTCTTGCTGGAACTAAATGATACATGTTGATCGATGCCATTAGGACTCGCGAAAATTGTGCTGTGAATCTGTGATATAGCCACAACTGACATTTAGTTTCTTGGTTTCGCTTGTGAAAGGAGAGATGGTTAGATATTCCTGATTTGAGTTTTATGAAAATAGGCCTCAGACATGCATAATAAAATGCTTTGAATTTGTGCAATTCCCCAAGTCAATGTGTTATCATTTCAGCTAATTGTTTATCATACTTGGTTGGAAATTAGAAGCCATTCTTTTCATCAGATGCCCTTTTTGAGGTGAAAAAAATTGCATTTTCACTGACTCTGGGGTTGTGATCCTGCAGTCATTTCAACATTGCTTAATTTCGTGAGGATGTTCATAAAAGCGCACGAGGAAAACTGCAAGCGACTCGAGTTTGCAAAGAAGCGAGCACAGAAGGATGCTGCAAATGAAAGAGCAATGAGAATAAGTCAAGGATGAATGGTTCTAATGTATCCAGACACTCAATTCAACACAGGTAGCAGCTAGCATGAGGTTTTGATGCACAGTTTATCACGCCACGCCACGGTCTTCTGCAACAGCAACACTAACCGGGAACAACCCCCCGAGTAGAGTCAGCCACGCCGCGGTCATCAAAACGACAGCTTTGCTTAAATGGAAGCAGTTCAGCTGCAGAAGTATCATAAGTTCAAAACCAACACTAATTCAAGAGGTATTCCCTTTTGCATAGCCTCTTCAGCAGACTTGTTTTAACTGAGATTTGCTGTAGGAACTTGGAAATTCTAACAAGTGTATTTGATCCAAATGTTAAAGAAAGTTCTGAAAAGAGTTTAATTTCAAGAGTAAATAATTTATTACTCTATCCGTTCAGAAGAAAGAAAGGTTTTATTTAATTTTAATATATGAAATAAACGTTAAATTATATTTTATCTATCATCAACCTGACAAATCGTCCTTTGTACTTTAAAATTATTTCTTTCGGCAATTTTATTCTCACTTTTGTTGATATCAAGTTGTATTGCTCTTAACCAACTCGGCCTAGTCGAGTTGGC
>VMRK01000039.1:0-75588 GCA_016801395.1 Leptodermis oblonga
AATTTTTCGGCCAGACCAAGCCCACAAGGAGCAGCCCACACGCCACTTGGAAGCTTAGGTTAGGGAAGGATTTGGATTTGTGCATGTTTCCTAATTCTACTCAAATTTTGTTACAAGTTAGTTAGGGTTGTTACAAGTTGTTACAACTTAGGCTGATTTGTAGGTAGTTTCCAAAAAGGTTTACCTTCTTGAAACCTTTTTGTGATTTATTTTTATTTCTTTATTTCCTTATTTTTAATTGTATTTTCGGCCAGCACATCCTTCTTGCAGCCGATTTCCTTTTCTTTAACCAATCCTAGTTCCTTTAGGATTTGGTTCTTGTATGAAATCAATCACTTGATTGGTTTCCAATTTCACTTCTTTTCTTAGTTATTTTAGGATTAAAATTCGGCCAATCTACTCTATAAATAGGGGCTGCCGAATTCACTTTTAGACAGTTGATTGTTGATTTAAGTTAGAATTTATACTTCTTTAATCACTCACCTTATTTTGGGCTTATGTAATTTGCATGCTTGTTAATTGCTAAAAGTCAAGAAACTATAAGCTAATAGATAATTGCTCTGTCTATTAATCAAAGCTTTGTTTCGAATTCTAGTTTACTCCACTTGGTTCGAATTGCGTGTTTAATTTACTTTTGTAAGTTAGTAGTCTGCCGAATCCACGGGTAAGGATTCTAGGGTTTAAGAGCAGTGTCTTGCATTCAGACTTTCCTTGGCACATTCCGCGTAGAGTTCTTGGTTTCCAAAGGCTTTGGAAATCAGGGATTCGCATCAATTGGTATCAGAGCGCCAGGGCTGTTTGCTCGACTAGAGGAGACTGAAGTAACTCAGTTGAATCATCAGGTGTTTTCTCTTCCTTTATTCTACTTTAATTAATGAATTTGTGGAAAAGAACGCTCCTTTTGGAGGAAATTTTTTCTGTTTTTCTTAAATAAACTTTCGATTTTGATCATATTGTTTTGTTAGTAAAATTGAAATTTTGGTTTGAAAAAGGAAGAAGAATTTGCGAAAAGAAAGGGTTAAAATCGGGTTTTTCTAATAAGTTGGGAAAATCGGGTTTTAGGGTTTTAAAAGCTAGGGCTCTTTTGCTCACTTTTGGTACTGTTTCGCAATTGCCTTTGTGGATCCAATTAGTGCTGTTTTCGGTTGCAATTAAAGGATAACTAACACTTTTTGTTGCTGAAATTGCTCTTTATTGGACTGTTTTACACACCTCTCCCTATTTGCAATTTTATTGAATTCGGTGAACTTTGGCGGTTGAAGTTAAGCCAGTCACCGTGTTTTGCAATTTGTGATATATCTGCACGCCTCCCTTGTTTTGAATTCTTGAAAATATCGAATTCCTGAAACTGTATCGCCGTGCTGTCTAAAGTTCTAAAATCGCATATTTGGCTTGGGAGGTGATAAAATTGCAATTTTGGTATCTTTGTGGCAATTGCTTCAAGAATTGATTTCTCCACGGTTTAAAGTGTGCATGCAAAGTTGATAGTGTTCGTTCATCGACACTACTCCCCACAGCAGTACGCTCCAAAGCCAAAGAGGTTTCTTTTCTTTATTGGGAATCTTTTTCTCTGTCATTGTGCTTGCAAAGTTGATAGTGTTCATTTCGCCACTACTCCCCACAGCACCATAGTGACATCAGGGGAATTTTTCCGCCACAGGGGTTAAATTTTTTTTTTCAAAACACTTGAATAATTGGTTGGAATTGGTTTCTTGATTACTCGTTGGGTAGGGTGATCACTTCTTGGGTTAGTTAGGTGGAATCAGGAGTTGGACCAGAGGCGCAATACCAGGCCTATGCGTGCACGTGCGCCACCTATTTCATGGTTTGATTTGACGACAGCGATACGCAAGACTTTTGTACCTGCGTATTATTTTAGAGAATTGTATAGGAAGTTACACACTCTTGTACAGGGTTCTTTGTCTGTCGATGCTTATTATAAGAAATTAGAGATGGCTAAGATTAGGGCCAATGTAATAGAAGACGATGCCGCCAGCATAGCACGTTTCCTTAGTGGGCTTAATAGAGGGATAGCTTTAGCAGTAGAATTGCAGAATGCTACAAGTTTAACGGATATGCTCCACAAAGCCAGGGTAATGGAAGAATACCTGAAGACAGTTCCACCAGCTAGGACGCCTGCCAGCGCCCCTACTACTTGGAGAAAGAATCCGGTGTACACGGCAACACCCGCCAAGATGCCGTTCACACCTGAGCGTAAAGCTATTCAATCTATCCCAACCACCTATTCTTCTTCAGCAGCTAAAACGCCAAGCACCCCCAGGCAGAGCATTTCGCAGATCACTTGCCATAGGTGTTCTGGCTGCGGGCATTACATGCGGGACTGTCCTAACATCAGAAAAGTACTACTAGGGCATGATGGTGAGTACATCGCAGATCGAAGAAGAAGACGACAAGGAAGAAACCAGTCGCATCCCAGAGTTGGCTGACGACAGCAAATCTGATACTGAGGAGGACATTCATCGCCTTGAAGACTATAGCCAGATGGCCATTGTGTCCCGATCCTTAACTACAGCTGTTGTCCAGGATCCTTCTCAACGGACCAACATCTTCCACACTAGGACCAAAATTAATGGAGGTGTTTGCGTTCTGATAGTTGACGGCGGTAGCTACACCAATGTCGCCAGCGAGTACATGGTTGAAAAGCTCAAGCTCGCAACAGTTAACCATCCACATCCGTACCGGCTGCAATGGCTTGACAGCTTAGATGGCTACAGAGTCACCAAGCAGGTGCGAGTTACTTTCGCTATAGGTAAGGCCATACATGACGGGGTTGCTAATACCTACTCAATTTGCCAAAGGGGCAAGATCCATACCTTTTTACCTCTCTCCCCACAGGAAGTTCGTGCTGAATCCGTCCGGATAAAGGACAAGATCACCGCCAGGGCAGCTGAAAAGCGACAAGACAAGGGAAAGGGTAAACAAATTGTAAAGGATAGTAGTAAGGCGAACTCTGATAAGACTTCAGAAAAAGATACTAGTCGTGGCCTTTTTGCCACAGTGGGGGAAGTCGAACAAGTGTTAAGGGGAAATGGTTGTATCTTTGTACTTATTGCTAAGGATGATTCCACTAACCTTGACGACGTCCCTAGGAATCTCCCTATGGAAGTCAAGTTTCTTTTGCAGGAATATAAAGATGTGTTCCCTGAAGAGCTGCCTGCAGGAGTGCCCCCTCTTCGTGGAATTGAGCATCAGATTGACTTCGTGCCAGGCTGATCAATTCCAAACCGCCCGGCGTACAAAACAAATATGGAGGAAACAAAGGAGCTGCAACGTCAGGTTGACAAACTCTTAGGTAATGGTCAGGTAAAGTGATGAGGGCATCCAAAGTCATCCAACAAGTCAAAGTCAAGATGCAAGTGATTCCGGAGAAGCTGAGGAGGATGTTCGAGTTCTACATAGAGGTCCTACAATGCTTCAGGATCCAAGTCCATATCAGAGGGATCCACTTGTAGACATAACTGGGCCAATGACCAGAAGCAGAGCGAAGAAGGTTCGAGATGCACTCAACAACCTTGTTCAAGCTTGCCATCAGGATGCTCAGTTAATTGTAGAAGCCCATGCCTTGGAGGAAAATGGAGGAAATGTGCAAATTGCAAATCTTCTACACATCTTTGAAGAAGAAGCGCAATTCACCAAGTCCAAATAATGAAGAAGGCTGTTTCTTGAAGTCTTGAAGATGCCGGAAGGTTCTTGGGCTTTAAAGAAACAAATCATGAAATTCCCTACACATTGGGCCGACCCAAAATCATGGAACCAAAGTCCACAAGATTTCGGCCAGCCCAAAAGGAGCAAGGAAGCCGCACAGCCCAAAGAAAACAGCCCACACGGCTGCTTAGTGAAATTAGGGAATTCTTCTTTTAAATTAATTATGTTCTTTTATTCTTTTAAGTTAGTTTCCAAAAAGGGTTTCCTTATTCTTTTTGGAAGTAGGAATTTTATTCTTTTCCTTATTTTTAGATTGCAAATTCGGTTACCACTTGTTAAGGGTAAAACCGAATTGCCTTTTCTTTTTCTTACCAAATTCTACTTCTTTCTGGGATTGGTAAAGGAAATTAACCTCTTAGTTAATTTCCAATTCTTTTCCTTACTGATTTCTTCCT
The DNA here is from genome assembly GCA_016801395.1 of Leptodermis oblonga. NCBI lineage: Eukaryota > Viridiplantae > Streptophyta > Magnoliopsida > Gentianales > Rubiaceae > Leptodermis > Leptodermis oblonga. Next base: position 4,122 of record VMRK01000039.1, read on the forward strand.
TATTTTTGGCTGCTCCTTCAACTATAAATAGGGCAGCCATGCATAATAATATTCAGAGTATTCATAGCATAAAACTTAGTGTTTGAGTACCCTCCTTTTATTGCTTTATGTATTTTCATGTCGTAATTTACATAATTGCATGAACTTAGCTAATTAGGTTATTTGCTCTACCTAATTATTCGCATGTTCAAAACTCTTTTCTTGCACTTGGTTCGAATCTAAAACAAAAACAACTAGATTAGGTCTTTTTGTTTATTCTGATTTCGAAGGTAAGATAGAGTCTTATACGAGCTCGCCGCTTAATCACAAGGTCCTTGGCAACTTAATCCGCATGTGTACAACCGTCCACATCAATTGGTATCAGAGCTAAGGAGTGGTTTCGTGGCTGGAGGAGATCAACCGATCAAATCCTTTCCAGGTGTTTTCTTTTCCTTATCTTGAATTTTGGATTAGACTTCATCTTCTTGGGGAAAATTTTTTTTTCTTTCAAGCTTTTAATTTTCGGTTTTGCTGCTGTTTCTCCATCTTTTCAAACCGAAAATTTTCTAAATACCCAGACTGCCCTTGCTGTAAAAATTCAGAAAATAAATCGGGTTTTAGAAAATAAATTCGGGTTTTTGGCAAATCGGGTTTAAGAAATTTTCAAGGGTTCGGTTTTTGTACTTCAAATTGGGTTCGGGTTTTTGCTTCTTTTAGGGTTCTTGGATTTCTCTCCTAAACCCTAAACCCTAAACCCTAAACCCTAATTTCGGTTTTTGGGTTCGGTTTTCTGTTTTGGTTTTGCTATTCGGGTTTTCAGTTTCGGGTTCCATTCTCGGGTTTACCTACTTTCTAAGGGTTTTCGGGTCTTGCTTGGGTTATCTATTGCTGGGCTTCTTGCGAATTATTTCTATCCCTCTTGTGCTGTTTTGTTGAGAAATAGTGAGTTTTTGCGGTTGATGTTAAGCAGCTCACTTTGTTTGCGCATTAAAAAAAAAAAAATTATATGCTCTAGTTTGGGATACCTTGTTTTGAATTCTTGAAAATATATTGAATTCTTGGTTTTGTATCCTTGTGCTGCTAAGATAATTCCTAGGAATAGGTTAGTGAGTCAAACATTGAACTTGCTAGCCCTAGGGTTGTCAATTCTTGAAATCGCATCTTGCTGCAATTTGGTGCTGTTTTCGGTTAATTGAGGGATTAGAAATCGCAAGTTGGGTACTGTTTTGCCTATTAGGAGCATTGATAATTTGTGGGGATTGGTTTCTTGATTACCTATTGGGTGGGTGATCTCTTCTTTGGGTAGTTTTAGGACTTTCCTAAAGTTGTTTCAATTCTGCTTATATTTCTTTGCTTCTATTCAATTTTGAATTGCCCTGCTTTCGTATTGCCTAGTTATCTTTTCGTGCTACCTGAACATTAGATCTTTAATTATAGTTTGGATTTTGTCATCGTGCACACTCATCTTTTCTGAAATTTGAGGGCTTATCCCCGAAATTTCCTGTTGTGTACTTCATATCTGAACTATATTACAAATATCGTTTTGCGAAAAGATTTTTCAAAATTAGAACCAAGTGTTGGTTTTAGCGAAAATTTTTGCTTCTTTCTTAAGTGTACTGCTTTTGTGTGATTTGCTGCGTGCCTAATACATTTATCAATACCGGGAGGTTTGAGTCGTAAAAGGCTTGAGTGCACATCTTATACAGGGCGCCACCCTAGAGTGAGACACAGGGTTGTGTGTAGCTATTAGGTGGGAAACACTTGGGGGAATAAGGGGGTAAGGTTATTTCTCACTTTTCCTTATTCTTAGCAGACAGGTTTTCGCTTTCTTTTACCAATGTCAGGTGGTAGTGCTCCTAACCCTCTCGGGAACGAGCAAATTCTGGCTGCGATTGCGCAACTCTCCGCGTGATTCGCTACTTTAACGGAGGAAGTTGCCGACCTCAGGACTGAACGGGAACAGAGGCGCACAAACTCAGACGACGATGTTGCCGGTCAAGGCACCAATGCTGCAGACCAGCCATTCGCAGGCCTCAGCCAGTGCAAAACTACCGTTCCACCCTTTGCCGGAGGCACCAATCCAGAGGAGTACTTAGACTGGGAGATGAAGATGGAGCACATCTTTGAGCTTCATGCGATCCCAGAGCACAAGAAGGTCCAGCTCGCAGTTGTACATTTCACAGACTATGCCCTAATCTGGTGGAATCAGCAGCAGGACCAGCGCAGAAATACACGCCCAATGCGTGCCCGCGCACCGCCTCTCTCTTGGTTTGATTTGACTACTTCTATGCGTAGGACTTTTGTACCGGACTATTATTTTAGAGAATTGTATAGGAAATTACATACTCTTGTACAAGGTTCTATGTCTGTAGATGAGTACTATAGAAAGTTAGAGATGGCAAAAATTAGGGCTAATGTACAAGAAGATGAGCCCGCATCTATGGCTCGTTTTCTTAGTGGTTTAAATAGGGGTATTGCTTTAGCTGTGGAATTGCAGAATGCTACAACGCTGACAAACATGCTGCACAAAGCTCGGGTTATGAAGGAGTATCTGAAGTCCGGACACCTACCAGCGCCCCATTAACTTGGCGCAAGAATCTGACCTACTCGCTACCAGCAAGGAGGCCGATCATGTCTGAGCGCAAAGCCCTAGTCCCTGTTGCCGCCGCCACCTCTTCTTCATCACAGCAGAAAGCGCCATCCACTCCCAGACAGTCTATCAGCAACGTAACTTGCCACAAATGCTCAGCCCGTGGCCACTACATGAGGGATTGTCCAAATATCCGGAAGGTCTTGTTGGGACAAGATGGTGAGTACATTTCAGAGGAGGATGAAGAAGACCCAACCGTTGACCCTACAAAGGTGTTAACTGACAGCACTCCGTCAGAGCCTGTGGAGCAGTTCGAATTTCTTGAAGAAGATCCATCTCAGAACTTGGTTACTCGCACTCTGACTACAGCTGCTGTCCCGGACACGTCCCTGAGGACAAACATTTTCCATGCCCGCACCAAGGTAAATGGAAAGTTATGTGTTCTGATTATTGATGGAGGGAGTTGTACTAATGTTGCTAGTGAGTATATGGTTGATAAGCTGCGCCTCCCTATCATCAATCATCCTCGTCCTTATCGGCTTCAATGGCTCGACAGCTCAGACGGCTACAGAGTCACCAAGCAGGTAAGCGTACCATACGCTATCGGTAAGTTCGAATCCACGGTTTTATGTGATGTTCTGCCAATGGAGGCTTGTCACATTCTACTCGGACGACCTTGGCTCTTTGACCTGAAGGCAACACATGATGGGGTCGCCAACACTTACTCGGTCTGCCAGGAGGGCAAGATCCACACGTTCCTACCAATGCCACCGGCTGAAGTGCGATCAGAAGCTGTTCGCATGAAGGAGTCAATCGCAAAATGGGAAGATGAAAGGCGCCAAGCGAAGGGTAAGGGGAAAGAACTTGTAAAGGGTAGTAAGGCGAACTCTGATAAGCCTGATCAGGACAAAGTTAGGAATAGTTGTTTCGCAACTAAGGGAGAGATAGGACAAGTGTTAGCTAACAATGATGATGTACTGGTTTTGGTTTGTAAAGATAATTGTGCTGACTCTAACGATGTCCCTCGGGATATCCCGTTAGAAATCTCTTCTTTGTTGCAGGAATTCAATGATGTTTTTCCAGAAGAGTTGTCGCAGGGTCTGCCGCCACTTCGAGGAATTGAACATCAAATTGATTTCATCCCTGGCGCACCACTTCCGAACAGACCTGCCTATAAAGCAAATCCGGAGGAAACAAAGGAGTTGCAACAACAAATAGACAAGCTGCTCGCAAATGGTCAGGTAAGGGAATCTCTAAGTCCTTGTGCTGTACCTGTTATTCTAGTCCCTAAGAAAGAAGGTACATGGAGAATGTGTATGGATTGTAGAGCTGTGAATAAGATAACAATCAAGTATAGGCATCCTATCCCTAGGCTTGATGACATGTTAGAGGATTTGCATGGTTCTACTGTTTATACAAAAATAGATCTAACACAGGGCTATCATCAAATTCGCATGAGGGAGGGGGACGAATGGAAGACTGCTTTTAAAACTAAATTTGGTTTATATGAGTGGTTAGTCATGCCCTTTGGTCTCACAAATGCACCTAGTACTTTCATGAGATTAATGAATCATGTGCTTAGAAAGTTTATAGGTAAATTTGTTGTTGTGTATTTTGATGATATCTTGATCTATTCCAGAGATTATGATTCGCATATTGAACATCTTCGTTTGGTTTTAATTGAATTACGTGCTAATCAGTTATATGCCAAGATGCAAAAGTGTACCTTTTGTGTTTCGGAGGTTGTTTTTCTTGGTTTTGTAGTCTCTGCAGATGGTGTCAAAGTTGATGATGCCAAGGTGAAGGCCATTAGGGATTGGCCGCAGCCAACTTCGGCTGCCCAGGTTCGGTCATTCCATGGATTGGCTGGATTCTACAGGCGGTTTGTAAAAGATTTCTCCACTAAAGCCGCGCGCCTCAATGATCTCTGCAAGAAAAATGCACCATTTGTGTGGGGGCCAGCTCAGGAAAAAGCTTTTACTGTTTTAAAGCATGATCTCACTCATGCACCTGTTTTAGCATTACCTGATTTTGATAAAGTGTTTGAACTCATGTGTGATGCATCAGGTGTTGGAATTGGCGCAGTCTTAATGCAGGAGAAGAAGCCTATCGCCTTTTTCAGTGAGAAACTAAAAGGGGCTGCCTTAAATTATCCTACATATGATAAGGAGCTCTATGCTGTTGTCCGTGCTTTTGAAACGTGGTCACATTATTTGATGTCTAAGGAATTTGTTGTTCATAGTGATCATGAGTCTCTTAAGCATTTAAAAGGGCAAAATAAGTTAAATAGACGTCATGCAAAATGGGTTAATTTCATTGAGTCTTTTCCTTATATTATCAAGTATAAGAAAGGTAAGGATAATTTAGTTGCTGACGCTCTATCTCGCAGGTATGAAATGCTGACAATTCTTGATCATACATTGTTAGGTTTCGCATACCTCAAAGATTTGTATGCTTTTGATGTTGATTTTGCTGATGTGTATAAAGCATGTGAATCTGGTGCATTCCAAAAGTACTTTCGACAGGATGGTTTTCTGTTTAGGGAAAATAGGTTATGCATCCCTCGTAGTTCCACTAGGGAATTACTGGTTCGTGAAGCTCATAGTGGGGGGCTTATGGGTCATTTTGGTGTACAGAATGTTTGCTCTCGATGCATTAATTGTTTGCAAGCTAAATCTACTTCTAAGCCCCATGGACTTTACACGCCATTGCCTATCCCTTCTGTGCCTTGGACTGACATTTCTATGGATTTTATTCTAGGGCTTCCGAGGACGCAGAAAGGTAATGATTCTTTATTTTTGGAACCATAGTCTCAGATCGCGACGTCAAATTCTTGAGTTATTTTTGGAAGACTTTGTGGTCCCGCCTCGGCACAAAACTGTTGTTTTCGACTACAAGTCATCCACAGACGGATGGTCAGACGGAAGTCACCAACCGAACCGTTGGCAACCTACTCAGAGCTTTGATTCAGAAGAACCTCAAGCGTTGGGAAGACATCTTGCCGATTGCAGAGTTTGCCTACAACCGAACCAAGCATTCATCAACAGGGTTCTGTCCATTTGAAGTTGCTTACGGCTTTACTCCCTTGACGGTGATGGATCTCATTCCTTTGCCACCCAAAGAACAAGTCAATCCAGACGGTGCAAAGAAAGCTGAAGTAGTGCAACGCATACATGCTAAAGTTCGAGCTAATCTGGAGAAGACTTATGCCAAAGCCGCCGCCAATGCAAACCAACGGCGCAAGGCTGTGAATTTCGAACCAGGTGACTGGGTTTGGGTTCACATGAGGAAGGAACGATTCCCTGCAGCAAGAAGGACCAAACTCCATCCAAGGGGCGGTGGACCTTTTCAGATCGTTTCCAAGATTGGGCCTAACGCCTACAAACTCGACTTACCAGGTGAGTATGGTGTTAGTTCTTCCTCTAATGTTGCTGACTTGTCTCATTTTGTTGATGACCAGGTTGCTGATTTGAGGACAAATCCTTTTCAACCGGGAGGGGATGATGAGGGCATCCAAAGTCATCCAACAAGTCAAAGTCAAGATGCAAGTGATTCCGGAGAAGCTGAGGAGGATGTTCGTGTTCTACATAGAGGTCCTACAATGCTTCAGGATCCAAGTCCATATCAGAGGGATCCACTTGTAGACATAACTGGGCCAATGACCAGAAGCAGAGCGAAGAAGGTTCGAGATGCACTCAACAACCTTGTTCAAGCTTGCCATCAGGATGCTCAGTTAATTGTAGAAGCCCATGCCTTGGAGGAAAATGGAGGAAATGTGCAAATTGCAAATCTTCTACACATCTTTGAAGAAGACGCGCAATTCACCAAGTCCAAATAATGAAGAAGGCTGTTTCTTGAAGTCTTGAAGATGCCGGAAGGTTCTTGGGCTTTAAAGAAACAAATCATGAAATTCCCTACACATTGGGCCGACCCAAAATCATGGAACCAAAGTCCACAAGATTTCGGCCAGCCCAAAAGGAGCAAGGAAGCCGCACAGCCCAAAGAAAACAGCCCACACGGCTGCTTAATGAAATTAGGGAATTCTTCTTTTAAATTAATTATGTTCTTTTATTCTTTTAAGTTAGTTTCCAAAAAGGGTTTCCTTATTCTTTTTGGAAGTAGGAATTTTATTCTTTTCTTTATTTTTAGATTGCAAATTCGGTTACCACTTGTTAAGGGTAAAACCGAATTGCCTTTTCTTTTTCTTACCAAATTCTACTTCTTTCCGGGTTTGGTAAAGGAAATTAACCTCTTGGTTAATTTCCAATTCTTTTCCTTACTGATTTCTTCCTTATTTTCGGCTGCTCCTTCAACTATAAATAGGGCAGCCATGCATAATAATATTCAGAGTATTCATAGCATAAAACTTAGTGTTTGAGTACCCTCCTTTTATTGCTTTATGTATTTGCATGTCGTAATTTACATAATTGCATGAACTTAGCTAATTAGGTTATTTGCTCTACCTAATTATTCGCATGTTCAAAACTCTTTTCTTGCACTTGGTTCGAATCTAAAACAAAAACAACTAGATTAGGTCTTTTTGTTTATTCTGATTTCGAAGGTAAGATAGAGTCTTATACGAGCTCGCCGCTTAATCACAAGGCCCTTGGCAACTTAATCCGCATGTGTACAACCGTCCACATCATAAGGGAATCTTTAAGCCCTTGTGCAGTACCTGTTATTCTAGTTCCAAAAAAAGATGGTACTTGGAGAATGTGCTTGGATTGTAGAGCTATTAATAAAATCACCATTAAGTATAGGCATCCTATCCCTAGGCTTGATGACATGCTAGAAGATTTATATGGCTCTACTATACAAAAAAATAGTTCTCACACAAGACTATCATCAAATAAGAATGAAAGAAGGAGATGAATGGAAAACTGCTTTTAAAACTAAATTTGGTTTGTATGAGTGGTTAGTTATGCCGTTCGGCCTCACAAATGCACCTAGTACTTTCATGCGATTAATGAATCATGTGCTTAGGAAGTTTATAGGGAAATTTGTTGTGGTTTATTTTGATGATATTCTGATCTATAGTCAAAGCATGCCTGCACACATAGAGCACATTAAGTTGGTATTAATTGAGTTACGTGATAATAATTTATATGCCAATATTAAAAAGTGTACATTCTGTGTGGAGGAAGTTGTCTTTCTTGGGTTTGTTGTTTCGAAGGATGGTGTCAAGGTTGATGACACAAAGGTGAAAGCCATTCGTGAATGGCCTACTCCCACCTCGGCCTCGCAGGTAAGATCATTCCATGGGTTAGCTAGTTTTTACCGCAGGTTCGTGAAGGATTTCCCAACCAAGGCCGCACCCCTCAATGAATTGTGTAAGAAGAATGTCCCATTTTTGTGGGGTCAGGCACAGGAAAACGCCTTCACTATTCTTAAGCATGATCTCACTCATGCTCCTGTTTTAGCATTACCTTATTTTGATAAAGTGTTTGAACTAATGTGTGATGCTTCAGGAATTGGTATAGGTGCTGTTTTAATGCAGGAAGGAAAACCTATTGCCTACTTTAGTGAGAAACTCAAGGGAGCTGCCTTAAATTATCCGACATATGATAAGGAGCTCTACGCCGTGGTAAGGGCATTACAAACTTGGCAGCACTACTTGATGGCCAAGGAGTTTATTGTCCATTCAAATCACGAGTCCCTTAAACACCTTAAGCGACAGGGTAAGTTGAACAGGCGTCATGCTAAATGGGTTGCTTTTATTGAAACTTTTCCTTATATTATTAAGTATAAAAAGGGAAAAGATAATATGGTAGCTGATGCTCTGTCACGCAGGTATGAATCCCTCGCTATTCTTGATCATGCATCATAAGGTTTTCATAGTTAAAGAATTGTATGCTTCTGATACTGATTTTTCTATGTTATATGAAGCATGCGAAAACGGTGCATTTCAGAAGTTCTTTAAGCAAAATGGTTTTTTATATAAGAACAACAAGTTATGCATCCCATGTAGTTCTTATAGGGAACTGCTGGTGCGTGAAGCACATAATGGGGGGCTAATGGGTCACTTTGGTGTAACTAAAACACTTGACATGTTAAAGGAACACTTTTACTGGCCTAAAATGAGAAAGGATGTAGAATCTATTTGCTCACGTTGTATTAACTGTTTAAAAGCAAAGTCTACTTCCAAACCTCATGGTCTTTATACACCTTTGCCTATTCCAACTGTTCCTTGGACTGACATCTCTATGGATTTTATTTTAGGGTTGCCGAGGACACAGCGAGGTAATGACTCAATTTTTGTCATGGTGGACAGATTTTCTAAAATGGCTCACTTTATTCCTTGCAGGAAAACAGATGATGCCAGAAACGTTTCTGAACTGTTCTTCAGTGGAGTGGTTCGGCTACATGGAGTCCCACGCACAATCGTCTAGGATAGGGATGTTAAATTTTTGAGTTATTTTTTGAAAACATTGTGGTCTAGACTAGGAACTAAATTGTTATTTTCTACTACTAGTCATCCACAAACGGATGGTCAAACTGAGGTGACCAACCGAACAGTATGGAATTTGTTAAGGGCACTGATTAAAAGTAATCTTGCAGGTTGGGAACAGGTCTTGCCGATTGCAGAATTCGCCTACAATCGCTCCAAGCATTCATCAACTGGATTTTTGCCCTTTGAAGCTGCCTACAGCTTCAATCCGTTGACGGTCATGGATTTACTGCCACTGCCCCTGAAGGATCAAACAAGTCTAGATCGCGAACAGAAAGCAGACACCGTCAGAAGAATTCATCAAAGGGTTCGTGAGAACCTTGAGAGGAAAAACGCCAAGTATACTTCAGATGCAAATCGAAGTCGCAAGGCTGTGAGCTTTGAACCAGGAGACTGGGTCTGGGTTCACATGAGGAAGGAAAGGTTTCCAGCAGCCCGGAGGATAAACTCCACCCCAGAGGCGATGGGCCTTTTCAAGTTATCGCAAAGATGGGGGAAAATGCCTACAAACTGGATCTGCCAGGTGAGTATAGCGTTAGTACATCTTTTAATGTTGTTGACTTGTCTCCGTTAAATTTTGACCAGGATCTTGATTCGAGGTCGAATCCTCTCCAACCGGGAGGGAATGATGAGGGCATCCCCAGCCCTACGCCAAGTCAGTACACAGAGGATCCCAGTTCAACCAATGAGGACGCGGAAAGTGCAGCAGAGGTTCGTGTGCTCCATAGAGGCCCGCTAATGCTCCAGGACCCGAGCCCATATCAAAGAGATCCGTTCGTTGACACAGTTGGGCCTATGACCCGAAGAAGGACAAGGAAGCTCAGAGAAGATCTTGAAAACCTTGTTCAAAGGAGTGCTAGAGAAGCCCAACTCGTTACGGACACAAACGCCCTTGAAGAGAATAGAAGGAAGGATAAAAGCGTCACTTTACTCTGCATCACAATGGAAATGGCGCCTACTAATCAATCCAGCTGAAGGAAAGGGCATTTCTTGAAGTTCTTGATTTTCTTGAAAATCTTGAATTTCGCGGCTTACTGAATCTCGAAGAATTTTGAAAATCTTGAAGAATCTTGAAGTTCTTGATTTTTGACGTTCCGAAATGATTCCGGGAGATTCCAGAAGATTCCAGAACCTCCCTACATTATCTCCACCATCCGCCACCTCAAATGGGCCGAAACCCACTTTGAAATCCACTTAACAAATTTTTCGGCCAGACCAAGCCCACAAGGAGCAGCCCACACGCCACTTGGAAGCTTAGGTTAGGGAAGGATTAGGATTTGTGCATGCTTCCTAATTCTACTCAAATTTTGTTACAAGTTAGTTAGGGGTGTTACAAGTTGTTACAACTTAGGCTGATTTGTAGGTAGTTTCCAAAAAGGTTTACCTTCTTGATCTATTGGTAGATATCATTGGGCCAATGACACGCAGAAGGACAAGGAAACTCAAGGCCGACCTTGAGAACCTAGTCCAAGAGTGTTCCCGGCAATCCCAGATGGCATCCGAAGCACAAACCCCTGAAGATAAAGCCCAGAAGAGTCAGAAGGGTAAAATGGTCATTTTACTCACCATTTCCGAAAAGGGGTCTAAATTGAAGAATCATGAAGAAATGAAGAGTTTGTAAAATTTGAGTTTCAGAAATGATTCCGGAAGCTTCCAGAAGCTTCCTACACTTTTCACAGATACGCTATTGAGTTTTGGGCCGAATCCCCTTGCAATCCACTTTCATAAATTCGGCCAGCCCAAACCAAGAGAAGGAGAGGAAATTCCGAAATTGGGAAGCCTAATTGAGAAGCCCAATCCGAAATTGTGAAGGGTTTTAATTAAGGAGTTAGTTTGAGTTTACAACTTAAGTTAATTCTAGTACTAGTTTTCAATGAGAGTTCCTACTTAAACTCTTGTTGTATTTTATTTTACTTCTTATTCTTCTTATTTTTAAGATAATTTTTGGCTAAAATTATCCAATAATTCAACCGAATTATTATCTCTTAACAAACCTAGTTCCTTTAGGTTTGTTTCTTTTCAAGATATTAATCTCTCGATTGATTTCTACTTCTTAGTTTGTATTCATTTCTACTTGTTATTTAGTATAGAATTTTGGCTAGGTTCACCCTTGTGAAATCCGAATCACTATCATCAACTAAACCTAGTTCTTTTAGGTTTCAGTTTGTAAGGAATCAATCTCTTGATTGAGTTCCAATTTTAATTGGTTTCTACTACTTTGTACTGAAGAATTCGGCTGCCTATAACTATAAATAGGGGTCCTCTTCTTCATTTTTTGAACACACAATTTTGATTCAAGTAATAGAATAGTATAGTTTTATACTTCTTGAATCATTCTCTTATTTTGAGCTTTCGTAGTTTGCATGCTTTGTGAATTACTATAAGTTTTGAAACTATAGCTTTTTAGGTAATTGCTCTGCCTAGAATGCATGCTTTTGTTTTGACTCTTTTGTTCTTAAACTTGGTTCGATCTGCGTGTTTAAAATTAGCTTAGCTTAATTTTAGTAGACTGCCGAATACAAGGTAGGGATTCTAGAGGTTAAGAGCTGCGTCTCGCAATTTCCTGACTTTCCTTGGCAAGTATTCCGCATCGTGAACTCCGGTCCACATCAGTGACTCTGTAGCCATCTGAGCTGTCAAGCCATTACAACCGGTACGGATGTGGATGGTTTACTTTTGGGAGCTTGAGCTTTTCAACCATGTACTCACTGGCAACATTGGTGCAGCTCCTGCCGTCAACTATCAGAACGCAAACACCTCCATTAACTTTGGTCCTGGTGTGGAAGATGTTGGTCCGTTGAGAAGCATCCTGGGCAACAGCTGTAGTCAAGGATCAGGACACAATGGCCATCTAGCTATAGTCTTCAGGGCGATGAATGTCCTCCTTAGTATCGGATTTGCTGTTGGTAGCCAACTCTGGGATGAGACTGGCTTCTTCCTCGTCGTCTTCTTCTTCTGAGATGCACTCACCATCCTACCCTAGTAGTACTTTTCTGATGTTAGGACAGTCCCGCATGTAATGCCCGCGGCCAGAACACCAATGGCAAGTGATCTGCGAAATGCTCTGCCTGGGGTGCTTGGCGTGTTAGCTGATGAAGAAGAAGAGGTGGTTGGGGCAGATTGAATAGCTTTACGCTCAGGGTTGAACGGCTTCTTGGCGGGTGTTGGCGTGTACACCGGATTCTTTCTCCAATAGTAGGGGCGCTGGCAGGCGTCCTAGCCAGTGGAACCATCTTCAGGTATTCTTCCATCACCCTGGCTTTGTGGAGCATATCCGTCAAACTTGTAGCAGTCTGGAAATTCTACCACTAAAGCTATCCCTCTATTAAGCCCACTAAGAAAACGTGCCATGCTGGCGGCATCGTCTTCTATTACATTGGCCCTAATCTTAGCCATCTCTAATTTCTTATAACAAGCATCAACAGATAAAGAACCATGTACAAGAGTGTGTAACTTCCTATACAATTCTCTAAAATAATACGCAGGTACAAAAGTCTTGCGCATGCTTTCGTCAAATCAAACCATGAAATAGGTGGCGCACGTGCACGCATAGGCCTGGTATTGCGCCTCTGGTCTAACTCCTGATTCTACCAAACGAGTGCATATTCGGTGAAATTGACCACCGCGAGTGGAGCCTTCATGTGTTCGGAAACCGAGTGAAGCTCAAAGAATCACTCCATCTTGATCTCCCAGTCTAAGTATTCTTCAGGGTCCCTACCTCCGCTGAAAGAAGGCACAGATGTCTTCATTTGACTTAGACCTTCAAAGGGCTTTGTATCAGTGCCAGCCCGTGGGGTGTGGATTCCTTCCTCCTCCTCGAACCGATCCTGCTGGGCGGCCCTTATCTCATCGACCTCGCCCTTGAGGTCTGCGAATTGATTGGTCAAATTCGCAATGGCAGCCATGAGTTGCGCATTCGTAACTGGGGGCGCTTCTCCTCCTGACATACCTAGTAACTAAGAAAGATCCCTGCTAAGAAGAAGTAAAAGTGAGTAGAGTAACCTTACTCCCTTGTCCCCCCAGAATGGCCCTCCTAAAAACTACACACAACCCTGTGTATCGCTCGTAGGGATGGCAACCCTTATGTGCTGTATCACTCAGCCTTTTACCTCAGTCTTGTATACTCAATTAATTTCACAAAATCCTGGGCAAAGGTAACAAGAAAACAATCAATCACACAAAGAACAAACTATATAGGAAAGTAGTCAAAATCTTTCGAAAAAAAGAACTTGGTTCGATTTTCAGTTTAAAAAAAAAAAAACCTTTTCGAAAAAGAAATTTTGATAATATAGCTTAAATAAGAAGTACACCAAAAGGAACTTTCGGGGAGAAGCCCTCAAAGTTCAGAGAGAATGGCAGTGCATGAAGACAAAAGGGGTAATCAAGAAACCAATTCCAACCAATTATTCAAGTGTTTGAAAAAAATTTTAACCCCTGTGGCGGAAAAATTCCCCTGATGTCACTGTGGTGCTGTGGGGAGTAGTGGCGAAAATGAACACTGTCAACTTTGCAAGCACAATGACAGAGAAGAAGATTCCCAATAAAGAAAAGAAACCTGTTTGGCTTTGGAGCGTACTGCTGTGGGGAGTTGTGTCGATGAACGAACACTATCAACTTCACAGGCACACTTTAAACCGTGGAGAAATCAATTCTTGAAGAAATTGCCACAAAGATACCAAAATTACAATTTCATCACCTCCCAAGCCAAATATGCGATTTTAGAACTTTAGACAGCATGACGATACAGTTTCAGGAATTCGATATTTTCAAGAATTCAAAACAAGGTAGGCGTGCATATATATCACAAATTGCAAAACAAGGTGAGTGGCTTAACTTCAACCGCCAAAGTTCACCGAATTCAATAAAATTGCAAATAGGGAGAGGTGTGTAAAACAGTCCAATAAAGAGCAATTTCAGCAACAAAAAGTGTCAGTTATCCTTTAATTGCAACCGAAAACAGCACTAATTGGATCCACAAAGGCAATTGCAAAAACAGTACCAAAAGTGAGCAAAAGAGCCCTAGCGTCTAAAACCCTAAAACCGATTTTCCAAATTATTAAGAAACCGATTTTATCCTTTCTTTTCGCAAATTCTTCTTCCTTTTTCAATCCACAATTTCGATTTTACTAGCAAAACAATGTGAACAAAATCAAAAGTTTATTTAAGAAAAATTTTTTCTCAAAAAGGAGCGTTCTTTTCCACAAATTCATTAATTAAAGTAGAATAAAGGAAGAGAAAACACCTGATGATTCAACTGAGTTACTTCAGTCTCCTCCGGTCGAGCAAACAGCCCTGGCACTCTGATACCAATTGATGCGAACCCCTAATTTCCAACGCCTTTGGAAACCAAGAACTCTACGCGGAATGTGCCAAGAAAAGTCTGAATGCAAGACACTGCTCTTAAACCCTAAAATCCTTACCCTTGGATTCGGCAGACTACTAACTTACAAAGTAAATTAAACACGCAATTTGAACCAAGTGGAGCAAACTAGAATTCGAAACAAAGCTTTGATTAATAGACAGAACAATTATCTATTAGCCTATAGTTTCTTGACTTTTAGCAATTAACAAGCATGCAAATTACATAAGCCCAAAATAAGGAGTGATTAAAGAAGTATAAATTCTAACTTAATCAATAATCAACTAAAAATAAAGTCATGAATTTGGCTGCCTTATATAGGGGAGGGTGGCCGAATTCTTTGACCTAAAACTACTAAGAAAAGGTAGTGAAATTGGAAACCAATCAAGAGATTGATTCCTTACAAAATCAAATCCTAAAGGAACTAGGATTGATTAAAGAAAGTAATTCGGCTGCACAAAGGGAAAGAGCTGGCCGAATTTACAATTAAAAATAAGGAAATAAAGAAGTAAAAATAAATCACAAAAAGGTTTCAAGAAGGTAAACCTTTTTGGAAACTACCTACAAATCAGCCCAAGTTGTAACAAACTTGTAACAACCCTAACTAACTTGTAACAAACTTTGAGTAGAATAAGGAAACATGCAAAAATCCTAATCCTTCCCTAACCTAAGCTTCCAAGTGGCGTGTGGGCTGCTCCTTGTGGGCTTTTTGATGTGAGCCGGAGTTCACGATGCGGAATACTTGCAAAGGAAAGTCTGGAAATTGCGAGACGCAACTCTTAATCTCTAGAATCCCTACCTCGGATTCAGCAGTCTACTAAAATTAACCTAAGCTAATTTTAAACACGCAAATCGAACCAAGTTTAAGAACAAAAGAGTTGAAACAAAGCATGCAATTATGCAGAGCAATTACCTAAAAAGCTATAGTTTCTAAACTTATAGTAATTCACAAAGCATGCAAACTACGAAAGCTCAAAATAAGAGAATGATTCAAGAAGTATAAAACTATACTATTCTATTACTTGAATCAAAATTGTGTGTTGAAAATTGAAGAAGAGGACCCCTATTTATAGTTATAGGCAGCCGAATTCTTCAGTACAAAGTAGTAGAAAGCAATTAAAATTGGAACTCAATCAAGAGATTGATTCCTTACAAACTGAAACCTAAAAGAACTAGGTTTAGTTGATGATAGTGATTCAGATTTCACAAGGGTGAACCTAGCCGAAATTCTATACTAAATAACAAGTAGAAATGAATCAAAACTAAGGAGTACAAATCAATCGAGAGATTGATCTCTTGAAAAGAAACAAACCTAAAGGAACTAGGTTTGTTAAGAGATAATAATTCGGGTGAATTATTGGATAATTTAAACCAAATATTATCTTAAAAATAAGAAGAATAAGAAGTAAAATTAAAATACAACAAGAGTTTAAGTAGGAACTCTCATTGAAAACTACTACTAGAATTAACTTAAGTTGTAAACTCAAACTAACTCCTTAATTAAAACCCTTCACAATTTCAGATTGGGCTTCTCAATTGGGCTTCGCAATTTCGGAATTTCCTCTCCTTCTCTTGGTCTGGGCTGGCCAAATTTATGAAGGTGGGTTGCAAGGGGATTCGGCCCAAAACTCAATAGCGTGTCTGTGAAAAGTGTAGGAAGCTTCTGGAAGCTTCCGGAATCATTTCTGAAACTCAAATTTTAATAACTCTTCATTTCTTCATGATTCTTCAATTTAGACCCCTTTTTGGAAATGGCGAGTAAAATGACCATTTTACCCTTCTGACTCTTCTGGGCTTTATCTTCAGGGGTTTGTGCTTCGGATGCCATCTGGGATTGCCGGGAACACTCTTGGACTAGGTTCTCAAAGTTGGCCTTGAGTTTCCTTGTCCTTCTGCGTGTCATTGGCCCAATGATATCTACCAATGGATCTCTCTGGTATGGGCTCGGGTCCTAGAGCATAGCTGGTCCTCGATGTAGCACACGAACAGGCTCTGCTTCCTTTCTCGATTCCCCTGCCTCAACTTGTAGATCCTCTCTGCTTGAACTTGTCGATGGGTTGGGGATGGCCTCATCATTCCCTCCCGGTTGGAAAGGATTCGACCTCGAATCAAGATCCTGGTCAAAATTAAACGGAGACAAGTCAGCAACATTAAAAGATGTACTAACACTATACTCACCTGGTAAGTCAAGCTTGTAAGCGTTATCCCCCATCTTAGCAATAACTTGAAAGGGCCCATCGCCTCGGGGATGTAACTTCGTCCTCAGGGCAGCTGGAAACCTCTCCTTTCTCATGTAAACCCAAACCCAATCACCAAGTTCAAAGCTCACTGCCGTACGCCTTTGATTTACAGCTTTGGCGTTACGTGCATTCTTCTTCTCTATATTCTGACGAACCTTCTCATGCAACCGCTTAACAGCTTCTGCTTTCTGTGCTCCATCATGACTTGTCTAATCCTTCAGGGGCAGTGGCAGTAAATCCATCACTGTTAGCGGGTTAAAGCCGTAGGCGACTTCGAAGGGCGAAAATCCTGTTGAGGAATGCCTGGAGCGATTGTAGGCAAACTCTGCAATCGGCAAGACTTGTTCCCAACTCTTCAAGTTCTTCCTAATCAGCGCCCTCAGTAGATTTCCTACGGTGCAGTTGATCACCTCCGTCTGACCATCCATTTGGGGATGACTAGTGATCGAGAACAGCAACTTAGTTCCTAGCCGAGACCACAACGTCTTCCAAAAGTAACTCAAAAACTTCACATCTGTATCTGACACGATGGTGCACGGAATGCCGTGTAGCCGAACTATCTCCTTGAAGAATAAGTCCGCAACATGCTTTGCATCATCAGATTTCCTGCATGGGATAAAATGAGACATCTTAGAAAATCTATCCACGACAATGAAGAGTGAGTCATTACCTCTTTGCGTCCTCGGCAACCCTAAAATAAAATCCATAGAGATGTCAGTCCAAGGAACAGAAGGTACAGGTAACGGTGTGTAAAGACCATGGGGCTTAGACGTAGTGATGTGGACGGTTGTACACATGCGGATGAAAGTTGCCAAGGACGTGTGATTAAGTAGCGAGCTCGTATAACCTCTTAGCTTACCCGAAAAATAAGAGAAACAAAAAGAAGCTAACCTAAGCTAATTTGTTTTATATTTTTGAACCAAGTGTAAGAAAAGAGTTTGAAACATGCGAATTAATTAGGTAGAGCAATTAACCTAATTAGCTAAGTTTCATGCAATATGTAAACTACAACATGCAAATACATAAAGCAATAAAGGGATGCTACTCAAAACTAATAGTTTTATGATCTGAATACTCTGCTTATTATTAATGTGCGGCTGCCTATTTATAGGTAAGAACAACTGAAAAAGTCATCTAAAAGAATAAGGAAAAAGAAGTAGAATTGGAAATCAATCAAGAGATTGATTTCCTTTACAATACCAAACCCTGAAAGAAGTGGGGAATGGTAAAACAAAAAGGAAATTTCGATTTACCCTTAAAGTTAGGAATAGCCGAAAAATTACAACCCAAAACAAGAAGGAAAACTAATTTGGAAACAAGAAGGAAAACTAATAAACTAAGGGCAAAATAGGAAACATGCACAAATCCTTATTTTCCCCAAAACCCTAACCCTTAACTTCCAACCCTAACTAATTAAGCTTGGCCGTGTGGGCTTCCTTGGGCTTGGCCGATCCGAATTGTTGTGGAATGGACTCCATGAGTTTGGGTCGGCCCAATGTTGATGTCGCATTTATGGAATGATGAAGGGAGCTTCTGGAATCTTCTGGAATCTCCCGGAATCATTTCGGAATCAAGATTTTCAAGATTCTTCAAGATTCTATAAAATATGAAATTCAAGAAATTTAAGTAAAATCAAGAACTTCAAGAAATGTTTCTTTAAAGTCCAAGAACCTTCCGGCGTCTTCAAGAACTTCAAGAAACAGCCTTCTTCTTCATTGTGGAGTGGGGAATTGCGCCTCTTCTTAAGAATTGTTAGGAGAGTCGCAATTTGAACCTTTCCGTCTTTTCTCTGCAAGGCGTTTGCTTCTACTATCAATTGAGCGTCCTGATGGCAGGCTTGTACAAGGTTGTTGAGTGTCTCTTGAACCTTCTTTGCTCTGCTTCTGGTCATTGGCCCAATGATGTCTACAAGTGGATCCCTTTGATATGGACTTGGATCCTGAAGCATTGTTGGACCTCGATGTAGAACTCGAACCTCCTCAGCTTCTCTGGACTCACTTGCTTCTGGACTTGTTGCTGGACTTTGGATGCCCTCATCACGTAGACTTCGCTTTGAGACATTCAATGCAGCATGAGCAAATATACTCTACATCTTTACGCATTTTAGGCCAATAGAAGTGTTCTTTAAGCATATCAAGTGTTTTATGGACACCAAAATGACCCATTAGCCCCCCACTGTGCGCTTCACGCACCAGTAGCTCCCTAGTTGAACTACGTGGGATGCATAACTTATTTTCTTTAAACAAAAAGCCATCTTGCCTAAAGAATTTCTGAAATGCACCAGATTCACATGCTTCATAAATATTGGAAAAATCTAAATTAGAAGCATACAATTCCTTAAGATATGCAAACCCTAATGATGAATGATCAAGTAAAGTAAGGGCTTCATACCTCCGAGACAGAGCGTCAGCTACCATATTCTCCTTTCCCTTTTTATACTTAATGATATAAGGAAAAGTTTCAATGTAAGATACCCACTTAGCGTGACGTCTGTTCAACTTACCCTGTCCCTTTAGATGTTTAAGGGACTCGTGGTCCGAGTGCACAATGAACTCCTTGGCCATCAAGTAATGCTGCCAAGTTTCTAAAGTACGAACCACTGCATAGAGCTCCTTGTCGTAAGTCGGGTAATTCAAGGCAACTCCCTTCAACTTCTCACTGAAGTATGCGATAGGCTTTCCTTCTTGCATCAGCACAGCGACTATACCTATACCTGAAGCATCACACATAAGTTCAAAAACTCGATCAAAATCTGGCAATGCTAAAACAGGAGCATGAGTGAGATCATGCTTCAAAGCAGTAAAGGCATTTTCTTGAGCTTGACCCCACAAGAACGGTACGTGCTTCTTGCACAACTCATTCATTTCTTCATGATTCTTCAATTTAGACCCCTTTTTGGAAATGGTGAGTAAAATGACCATTTTACCCTTCTGACTCTTCTGGGCTTTATCTTTAGGGGTTTGAGCTTCGGATGCCATCTGGGATTGCCTCACTCTTGGACTAGGTTCTCAAGGTTGGCCTTGAGTTTCCTTGTCCTTCTGCGTGTCATTGGCTCAATGATATCTACCAATGGAACTCTCTGGTATGGGCTCGGGTCCTGGAGCAAAGCTGGGCCTGATGTAGCACACGAACAGGCTCTGCTTCCTTTCTCGAGTCCCCTGCCTCAACTTGTAGATCCTCTCTGCTTGGACTTGTCGATGGGTTGGGGATGGCCTCATCACTTTTGGTCTAGCCAAAATTGTGAAGTGGATTTCAAGGGGGTTTCGGCCCAAGTAAGATGGCGCATAGTGGAGATGATGTAGGGAGGTTTTGGAATCTTCTAGAATCTCCCGGAATCATTTCGGAATGTCAAAAATCAAGAACTTCAAGATTCTTCAAGAATTTCAAAATTCTTCAAGATTCAGTAAGCCGCGAAATTCAAGATTCAAAAATCAAGAACTGATTCGCATGTTGAACATCTTCGTTTGGTTTTAATTGAATTACGTGCTAATCAGTTATATGCCAAGATGCAAAAGTGTACCTTTTGTGTTTCGGAGGTTGTTTTTCTTGGTTTTGTAGTCTCTGCAGATGGTGTCAAAGTTGATGATGCCAAGGTGAAGGCCGTTAGGGATTGGCCGCAGCCAACTTCGGCCGCCCAGGTTCGGTCATTCCACGGATTGGCTGGGTTCTACAGGCGTTTTGTAAAAGATTTCTCCACTAAATCCGCGCCCCTCAATAATCTCTGCAAGAAGAACACGCCATTTGTGTGGGGGCCAGCTCAGGAAAAAGCTTTTACTACTTTAAAGCATGATCTCACTCATGCACCTGTTTTAGCATTACCTGATTTTGATAAAGTGTTTGAACTAATGTGTGATGCATCAGGTGTTGGAATTGGCGCAGTATTAATGCAGGAGAAAAAGCCTATCGCCTTTTTCAGTGAGAAACGAAAAGGGGCTGCCTTAAATTATCCTACATATGATAAGGAGCTCTATGCTGTTGTCCGTGCTTTTGAAACGTGGTCACATTATTTGATGTCTAAGGAATTTGTTGTTCATAGTGATCATGAGTCTCTTAAGCACTTAAAAGGACAAAATAAGTTAAATAGACGTCATGCAAAGTGGGTTAACTTTATTGAATCTTTTCCTTATATTATTAAGTATAAGAAAGGTAAGGATAATTTAGTTGCTGACGCTCTATCTCGCAGGTATGAAATGCTGACAATTCTTGATCATACATTGTTAGGTTTCGCATACCTCAAAGATTTGTATGGTTTTGATGTTGATTTTGCTGATGTGTATAAAGCATGTGAATCTGGTGCATTCCAAAAGTGCTTTAGACAGGATGGTTTTCTGTTTAGGGAAAATAGGTTATGCATCCCTCGTAGTTCCACTAGGGAATTACTGGTTCGTGAAGCTCATAGTGGGGGCCTTATGGGTCATTTTGGTGTGCATAAAACACTTGAACTGTTGCATGAACACTTTTACTGGCCGCATATGCGCAAAGATGTACAGAATGTTTGCTCTCGATGCATTAATTGTTTGCAAGCTAAATCTACTTCTAAGCCCCATGGACTTTACACGCCTTTACCTGTACCTTCTGTACCTTGGACTGACATTTCTATGGATTTTATTCTAGGGCTTCCGAGGACACAGAAAGGTAATGATTCTTTATTTGTCGTTGTTGATCGGTTTTCTAAAATGGCGCATTTCATTCCTTGCAGGAAATCAGATGATGCCAGGCATGTAGCTGAGTTGTTCTTTCAAGGAATAGTTCGGTTGCATGGGATACCGCGCACAATTGTGTCAGATCGCGACGTCAAATTTCTGAGTTATTTTTGGAAGACTTTGTGGTCCCGCCTCGGCACCAAACTTTTGTTTTCGACTACAAGTCATCCACAGACGGATGGTCAGACGGAAGTCACCAACCGAACCGTTGGCAACCTACTCATAGCATTGATTCAGAAGAACCTCAAGCGTTGGGAAGACATCTTGCCAGTTGCAGAGTTTGCATACAACCGAACCAAGCACTCCTCAACAGGGTTCTGTCCATTTGAAGTTGCCTACGGCTTTACACCTATGACGGTGATGGATCTCATTCCTTTACCGCCCAAAGAACAAGTTAATCCAGACGGTGCAAAGAAAGCTGAAGCAGTGCAACGCATACATGCTAAAGTTCGAGCTAATCTGGAGAAGACTTATGCCAAAGCCGCCGCCAATGCAAACCAACGGCGCAAGGCTGTGAACTTCGAACCAGGCGACTGGGTTTGGGTTCACATGAGGAAGGAACGATTCCCTGCAGCAAGAAGGACCAAACTCCATCCAAGGGGCGATGGACCTTTTCAGATCGTTTCCAAGATTGGGCCTAACGCCTACAAGCTCAATTTACCAGGTGAGTATGGTGTTAGTTCTTCCTTTAATGTTGCTGACTTATCTCCTTTTGTTGATGACCAGGCTGC
The DNA here is from genome assembly GCA_016801395.1 of Leptodermis oblonga. Taxonomy (NCBI): domain Eukaryota; kingdom Viridiplantae; phylum Streptophyta; class Magnoliopsida; order Gentianales; family Rubiaceae; genus Leptodermis; species Leptodermis oblonga. The sequence goes on from VMRK01000039.1 coordinate 26,172, forward strand.
TGATTTGAGGACAAATCCTTTTCAACCGGGAGGGGATGATGAGGGCATCCAAAGTCAACAACACGCAACAAGTCAAACTACAAGTGATTCCGGAGAAGCTGAGGAGGAGGTTCGAGTTCTACATAGAGGCCCAACAATGCTACAGGATCCAAGCCCATATCAGAGGGATCCACTTGTAGACATCACTGGGCCCATGACCAGAAGCAGAGCGAAGAAGGTGCGAGAAGCTCTCAACAACCTTGTGCAAGCCTGCCATCAAGATGCCCAGCTGATTGTAGAAGCCCACGCCTTGGAGCAAAATGGAGGAAATGTGCGATTTACAACTCTTCTAACTATCTTGGAAGAAGAGGCGCAAGTCATCAAAGCTTAATCAAGAAGAAGGCTGTTTCTTGAAGTCTTGAAGAAGCCGGGAGGTTCTTGGACTTAGAAGAAACTAAATAATAAAGTTCCCTACCAATTGGGCCGACCCAAAAACTCATGGACCAGCCCACAAGTTTTCGGGCAGCCCAAGGAGTAGCATGAAGCCGCACGGCCCAATCCAAGGAGAAGAGCCCACACGGCCAACCAAGGAAAAAGCCACACGGTTTTAGGGAATTAATTTTCAGAATTTTAATTAAGTCTTTTTAGTCTTTTAGTTAATTTCCAAAAAGGGTTTCCTTGTTCTTTTTGGAAGTAGGATTTTTATTTCTTTCCTACTTGTTTTCCAATTAGTTTCCTTCTTGTTTTAGGTAGTGTGAAATCGGCAACCACTAAGAATAAGGTTGACCGAATTCTTGTTGCCTTTTCTTACCATTCCTACTTCTTCCCGGGTTTGGTAATTGTACAAGGAATTAACCTCTTGGTTAATTTCCAATTCTAATTCTTTTCTTTTCCTACTTTTTGTATTAAAATTCGGCCACCCTCACCTATAAATAGGTGACCGAATTCTTCAATAAAGATTAGAGTATTTCAGATCAAAAACTTAGTGTTTGAAGTACCTCCTTTTATTGCTTTATGTATTTGCATGTCGTAGTTTACATAATTGTATGAAACTTAGCCAATTAGGTTCTTGCTCTGCCTAGTTGTTCGCATGTTTCACACCTCTTTTCTTGCACTTGGCTCGAATTTGTAAACAAATTGGTCAGGATAGTTTTTCCCTTGTTTTATCAAATCCGAACGTGAGTTAAAGGTTTTTGTAAGAGCTTGTCACTTAATCACAAGGTCCTTGGCAACATTATCCGCATGTGTACAACCGTCCACATCAAGAACAATAAATTATGCATCCCACGTAGTTCTTATAGGGAACTGCTGGTGCGTGAAGCACATAATGGGGGGCTAATGGGTCACTTTGGTGTAACTAAAACACTTGACATGTTAAAGGAACACTTTTACTGGCCTAAAATGCGAAAGGATGTAGAATCTATTTGCTCACGTTGCATTAACTGTTTAAAAGCAAAGTCTACTTCCAAACCTCATGGTCTTTATACACCTTTGCCTATTCCAACTGTTCCTTGGACTGACATCTCTATGGATTTTATTTTAGGGTTGCCGAGGACACAGCGAGGTAATGACTCAATTTTTGTCGTGGTGGACAGATTTTCTAAAATGGCTCACTTTATTCCTTGCAGGAAAACAGATGATGCCCGACACGTTTCTGAACTGTTCTTCAGTGGAGTGGTTCAGCTACATGGAATCCCACGCACAATCGTCTCCTGTAGGGATGTTAAATTTTTGAGTTATTTTTGGAAAACATTGTGGTCTAGACTAGGAACTAAATTGTTATTTTCTACTACTAGTCATCCACAAACGGATGGTCAAACTGAGGTGACCAACCGAACAGTAGGGAATTTGTTAAGGGCACTGATTAAAAGTAATCTTGCAGGTTGGGAACAGGTCTTGCCGATTGCAGAATTTGCCTACAATCGCTCCAAGCATTCATCAACTGGATTTTCGCCCTTTGAAGCTGCCTACGGCTTCAATCCGTTGACGGTCATGGATTTACTGCCACTGCCCCTGAAGGATCAAACAAGTCTAGATGGCGAACAAAAAGCAGACACCGTCAGAAGAATTCATCAAAGGGTTCGTGAGAACCTTGAAAGGAAAAATGCCAAGTATGCTTCAGATGCAAATCGAAGTCGCAAGGCTGTGAGCTTTGAACCAGGAGACTAGGTTTGGGTTCACATGATGAAGGAAAAGGCTGCAGCTCGGAGGACTAAACTCCACCCTAGAGGCGATGGGCCTTTTCAAGTTATCGCAAAGATGGGGGATAATGCCTACAAACTGGATCTGCCAGGTGAGTATAGCATTAGTGCATCTTTTAATGTTGCTGACTTGTCTCCATTTAATTTTGACCAGGATCTTGATTCGAGGTCGAATCCTTTCCAACATGGAGGGAATGATGAGGACATCCCCAGCCTACGCCAAGTCAGTACACAGAGGACAAGTTCAAGCAATGAGGACTCGGAAAGTGCAGCAGAGGTTCGTGTGCTCCATAGAGGCCTGCCAATGCTCCAGGCCCCGAGCCCATATCAAAGAGATCCGTTCGTTGACATAGTTGGGCCTATGACCCGAAGAAGGACAAGGAAGCTCAGAGAAGATCTTGAAAACCTTGTTCAAAGGAGTACTACAGAAGCCCAACTCGTTGCGGACACAAACGCCCTTGAAGAAAATAGAAGGAAGGATAAAAGCGTCACTTTACTCTCCATCACAGAGGAAATGGCGCCTACTAATCAATCCAGCTGAAGGAAAGGGCATTTCTTGAAGTTCTTGATTTTCTTGAAAATCTTGAATTTCGCGGCTTACAGAATCTTGAAGAATTTCGAAAATCTTGAAGAATCTTGAAGTTCTTGATTTTTGACATTCCGAAATGATTCCGGGAGATTCCAGAAGATTCTAGAACCTCCCTACATCATCTCCACCATGCGCCACCTTAAATGGGCCGAAACCCACCTTGAAATCCATCTCACAATTTTCGGCCAGCAAAGCCCACAAGAAGCAGCCCACACGCCACTTGGAAGCTTAGGTAGGGAAAGGATTAGGTTTTGTGCATGTTACCTAATTCTACCCAAAGTTTGTTACTAGTTTGTTAGGTTGTTACAAGTTTGTTGCAACTAGGCTTACTAGGATAGTAGTTACCAAAAAGGTTTACCTTCTTGAAACCTTTTTGTGATTTGTTTCTACTTCTTTATTTCCTTTTTCTCTCTTGTATTTTCGGCCAGCACATATTCCTTGCAGCCGATTTCCTTTTCTTTAACCAATCCTAGTTCCTTTAGGATTTGGTTCTTGTATGAAATCAATCTCTTGATTGGTTTCCAATTTCACTTCTTTTCCTAGTTATTTTAGGATTAAAAGTCGGCCAACCTACTCTATAAATAGGGGCTGACGAATTCACTTTTATGCAGTTGATTATTGATTAAGTTAGAATTTATACTTCTTTAATCACTCCTTTATTTTGGGCTTATGTAATTTGCATGCTTGTTAATTGCTAAAAGTCAAGAAACTATAGGCTAATAGATAATTGCTCTATCTATTAATCAAAGCTTTGTTTCAAATTCTAGTTTACTCTACTTGGTTCGAAATGCGTGTTTAATTTACTTTTTGTAAGTTAGTAGTCTGCCGAATCCAAGGGTAAGGTGATGCGGGCATCCAAAGTCAACACGCAACAAGTCAACCTACAAGTGATTCCGGAGAAGCTGAGGAGGATGTTCGAGTTCTACATAGAGGTCCAACAATGCTTCAGGATCCAAGCCCATATCAGAGGGATCCACTTGTAGACATCACTGGGCCCATGACCAGAAGCAGAGCGAAGAAGGTGCGAGAAGCTCTCAACAACCTTGTGCAAGCCTGCCACCAAGATGCCCAGCTGATTGTAGAAGCCCACGCCTTGGAGCAAAATGGAGGAAATGTGCGATTTGCAACTTTTCTAACTATCTTGGAAGAAGAGGCGCAAGTCATCAAATCTTAATTAAGAAGAAGGCTGTTTCTTGAAGTTTTGAAGAAGCCGGGAGGTTCTTGGACTTAAAAGAAACCAAATAATAAAGTTCCCTACCAATTGGGCCGACCCAAAACTCATGGACCAGCCCACAAGTTTTCGGCCAGCCCAAGGAGTAGCATGAAGCCGCACGGCCCAATCCAAGGAGAAAAGCCCACACGGCCAACCCAAGGAAAAGCCACACGGTTTTAGGGTTATTTTTCAGATTTTAATTAAGTTATTTTATTTTTAGTTAGTTTCCAAAAAGGGTTTCCTTATTCTTTTTGGGAGTAGGATTTTTATTCTTTTCCCACTTGTTTTATAATTAGCTTTCCTTCTTGATTTAGGAGTTGTAATTTTCGGCAATCACCCAATGATGAGGTGACCGAAATTTAGTTACCTTTTCTTACCATTCCTACTTCTTTCCGGGTTTGGTAATTGTACAAGAAATTAACCTCTTGGTTAATTTCCACTTCTAATTCTTTTCTTTTTCTAAGTCTTGTATTTTCGGCCATCCCTTCTCTTATTTAAGGGGACCGAATTCATCAAATAAAGACAGAGTATTTCAGATCATAAACTTAGTGTTTGAAGTACCTCCTTTTATTGCTTTATGTATTTGCATGTCGTAGTTTACATAATTGCATGAAACTTAGCCAATTAGGTTCTTGCTCTGCCTAGTTGTTCGCATGTTTCACACCTCTTTTCTTGCACTTGGTTCGAATTTATAAACAAGTTGGTCAGGATAGTTTTTCCTTTGTTTTATCAAATCCGAACGTGAGTTAAAGGTTTTGTAAGAGCTTCTCACTTAATCACAAGGTCCTTGGCAACATTATCCGCATGTGTACAACCGTCCACATCAATTGGTATCAGAGCTAAGGAGTGGTTTCGTGACCGGAGGAGATCAACCGATCAAATCCTTTCCAGGTGTTTTCTTTTCCTTGTTAGTCTTGATTATTCTTGAAATTCTTGGAATTGAACTCACCTTCTTGGGGGAAATTTTTTTTTTTCTTCAAGCTTTTGAATTTTCGGATTTTGGTACTGTTTTTCCATCTTTAAAGGCCAAAAATTCTTTTCATTAAATAGTACTCGGATTTTTGGCTAGGGTTTCGGGTTTTCAGTTGTTAATTGCTGGGCCTTTTGCGACACTTTTCTACCCTTCTTTTGTGCTGATTTTGTTGCAAAATTGTGAGCTTTGCGATTGATGTTAAGCAGCTCACTTGTTTGCATTGTAAAAATTGCATGCTCTAGTTTTGGATACTTTCTTTTGAATTCTTGAAAATATGGTGAATTCTTGATTTTGTATCCTTGTGCTGCTAAGATTATCTCTGGGATTAGGCTAGTAAATTGAAATTTGTTTTTGCTGGCCCTAGGGTTTTTGTAATTAAAAATCGCATATTGCTAAAAGTGGTACTGTTTTCGGCCACTAGGGGGTATTAATTTCGCAAATTTGGTACTGTTTTGCATATTAGAAGCATTGATAATTTGTGGGGATTGGTTTCTTGATTACCTATTGGGTGGGTGATCGCTTCTTTGGGTAGTTTTAGTACTTTCCTGAAGTTGTTTCAACTCTGCTTATTTTTCTTTGCTTCTATTCACTTTGAATTGCCCTGCTTTCAAATTGCCTAGTTATCTTTTCGTGCGACCTGAAAATTAGATCTTTAAATTATAATTTGGATTTTGTCATCGTGCACACTCATCTTTTCTGAAATTTGAGGGCTTAACCCCGAAATTTCCTGTTGTGTACATCATATCTGAATTATATTACATAAACATCGTTTGCGAAAAGATTTTTTTTTCAAAACAGAACCAAGTGTGGTTTTTGCGAAAATTTTTGCTTCTTTCTTAAGTGTCATTGCTTTTGTGTGATTTGCTGCGTGCCTTATACATTTATCAATACCGGGAGGTTTGAGTGGAAAAAGGCTTGAGTGCACATCTTATACAGGGCGCCACCCTAGACTGAAACACAGGGTTGTGTGTAGCTATTAGGTGGGAAACACTTGGGGGAATAAGGGGGTAAGGTTCTTTCTCACTTTTCCTTATTCTTAGCAGACAGGTTTTCGCTTTCTTTATCCAATGTCAGTTGGAGGTGCTCCTAACCCTTTGGGAAACGAGCAAATCCTGGCTGCGATTGCGCAACTCTCCGCAAGATTCGCTACACTCACGGAGGAAGTCGCCGAACTCAGGACTGAACGAGAACAGAGGCGCACAGACTCAAACGACGATGTTGCCGGCCCAGGCCCCAACGCCGCAGACCAGCCATTCGCAGGCCTCAGTCAGTGCAAGACGACCGTTCCGCCCTTTGCCGGAGGCACGAATCCAGAGGACTATCTCGACTGGGAGATGAAGATGAAGCGCATTTTTGAACTTCATGCGATCCCGGAACACAAGAAAGTCCAACTTGCAGTGATCCATTTCACCGACTATGCCCTAATCTGGTGGAATCAACGGCAGGACCAGCGCAGGAATACGCGACCAATGCGTGCCCGCACACCGCTTCTCTCTTGGTTTGATTTAACTACATCTATGCGTAGGACTTTTGTACCTGATTATTATTTTAGAGAATTGTATAGAAAGTTACATACTCTTGTACAAGGTTCAATGTCAGTAGATGAGTATTATAGAAAGTTAGAGATGGCTAAAATTAGGGCTAATGTACAGGAAGATGAGCCCGCCTCAATGGCTCGTTTTCTTAGTGGTTTAAACAGGGGTATTGCTTTAGCTGTGGAATTGTAGAATGCTACAATGCTGACAGACATACTGCACAAAGTTCGGGTTATGGAGGAGTATCTGAAGTCCGTTCCACCAGTCCGGACACCTACCAGCGCCCCACCAGCCTGGCGCAAGAATCCGACCTACTCGCCACCAGCAAGGAGGCCGACCATGTCTGAACGCAAGGCCATAGTCGCTGTTGCCGCCACCTCTTCTTCTTCAACGCCAAGCAAGACGCCATCAACTCCCAGACAGTCTATCAGCAACGTGATTTGCCACAAATGCTCAGGCCGTGGCCATTACATGCGTGACTGTCCCAACATCCGGAAGGTATTATTGGGTCAGGATGGTGAGTACATTTCAAAAGAGGAAGAAGAAGATCCAACCGTTGACCCTACACAGGAGTTGACTGACAGCACTCCGTCTGCACCAGTGGAGCAATTCGAGTTTCTTGAAGAAGATCCATCTCAGAACTTGGTTACTCGCACTCTGACAACAGCTGCTGTCCCAGACACGTCCCAACGGACAAACATCTTCCATGCCCGGACAAAGGTAAATGGAAAGTTATGTGTCCTGATTATTAATGGAGGGAGTTGTACTAATGTTGCTAGTGAGTATATGGTTGATAAGCTGCGCCTCCCTGTCATCAATCATCCACGTCCTTATAGGCTTCAATGGCTCGACAGCTCAGACAGCTACAGAGTCACAAAGCAGGTAAGCGTACCATATGCTATCGGTAAGTTCGAATCCACGGTTTTATGTGATGTTCTGCCAATGGAGGCTTGTCACATTCTACTCGGACGACCATGGCTCTTTGACCTGAAGGCAACACATGATGGGGTCACCAACACTTACTCGGTCTGCCAGGAGGGCAAGATCCACACGTTCCTACCCATGCCGCCGGCTGAAGTGCGATCAGAAGCTGTTCGTATGAAGGAGTTACTCGCAATCTGGGAAGCTGAAAGGCGCCAAGCGAAGGGTAAGGGGAAAGAACTTGTAAAGGGTAGTCAGGCGAACTCTGATAAGCCTGATCAGGACAAAGTTAGGAGTAGTTGTTTTGCAACGAGAGGAGAGAGAGGTCAAGTGTTAGACAGCAATCATGATGTATTTGTTTTAGTCTGTAAAGATACCTGTGCTAACCCTGACGATATCCCTCGGGATATCCCTACAGAAGTCAATTCTTTGTTGCAGGAATTTGCTGATGTTTTTCCAGACGAGTTGCCACAGGGTCTGCCGCCACTTCGAGGAATTGAACATCAGATTGACTTCATCCCTGGAGCGCCTATACCAAATCGCTCTGCGTACAAAGCAAATCCGGAGGAAACGAAGGAACTGCAAGCGCAAATCGAGAAGCTATTGGCGCATGGTCAGGTAAGGGAATCTCTAAGTCCTTGTGCTGTACCTGTTATTCTAGTCCCTAAGAAAGAAGGTACATGGAGAATGTGTATGGATTGTAGAGCAGTAAATAAGATAACAATCAAGTATAGGCACCCTATCCCTAGGCTTGATGACATGTTAGAAGATTTGCATGGTTCTACTGTTTATACAAAAATAGATCTAACACAGGGCTATCATCAAATTCGCATGAGGGAAGGGGATGAATGGAAAACTGCTTTTAAAACTAAATTTGGTTTATATGAGTGGTTAGTCATGCCCTTTGGTCTCACAAATGCATCTAGTACTTTCATGAGGTTAATGAATCATGTGCTTAGAAAGTTTATAGGTAAATTTGTTGTTGTGTATTTTGATGATATCTTGATCTATTCCAGAGATTATAATTCGCATATTGAACATCTTCGTTTGGTTTTAATTGAATTACGTGCTAATCAGTTATATGCCAAGATGCAAAAGTGTACCTTTTGTGTTTCGGAAGTTGTTTTTCTTGGTTTTGTAGTCTCTGCAGATGGTGTCAAAGTTAATGATGCCAAGGTGAAGGCCATTAGGGATTGGCCGCAGCCAACATCGGCCGCCCAGGTTCGGTCATTCCATGGATTGGCTGGATTCTACAGGCGGTTTGTAAAAGATTTCTCCACTAAAGCCGCGCGCCCCTCAATGATCTCTGCAAGAAGAACACGCCATTTGTGTGGGGGCCAGCTCAGGAAAAAGCTTTTACTACTTTAAAGCATGATCTCACTCATGCACCTGTTTTAGCATTACCTGATTTTGATAAAGTGTTTGAACTAATGTGTGATGCATCAGGTGTTGGAATTGGCGCAGCGTTAATGCAGGAGAAGAAACCTATCACCTTTTTCAGTGAGAAACTAAAAGGGGCTGCCTTAAATTATCCTACATATGATAAGGAGCTCTATGCTGTTGTCCGTGCTTTTGAAACGTGGTCACATTATTTGATGTCTAAGGAATTTGTTGTTCATAGTGATCATGAGTCTCTTAAGCACTTAAAGGGACAAAATAAGTTAAATAGACGTCATGCAAACTGGGTTAATTTTATTGAATCTTTTCCTTATATTATTAAGTATAAGAAAGGTAAGGATAATTTAGTTACTGACGCTCTATCTCGCAGGTATGAAATGCTGACAATTCTTGATCATACATTGTTAGGTTTCGCATACCTCAAGGATTTGTATGCTTTTGATGTTGATTTTGCTGATGTGTATAAAGCATGTGAATCTGGTGCATTCTAAAAGTACTTTAGACAGGATGGCTTTCTGTTTAAGGAAAATAGGTTATGCATCCCTCGTAGTTCCACTAGGGAATTACTGGTTCGTGAAGCTCATAGTGGGGGGCTTATGGGTCATTTTGGTGTGCATAAAACACTTGAACTGTTGCATGAACACTTTTACTGGCCGCATATGCAAAGATGTACAGAATGTTTGCTCTCGATGCATTAATTGTTTGCAAGCTAAATCTACTTCTAAGCCCCATGGACTTTACACGCCTTTACCTGTACCTTCTGTACCTTGGACCGACATTTCTATGGATTTTATTCTAGGGCTTCCGAGGACGCAGAAAGGTAATGATTCTTTATTTGTCGTTGTTGATCGGTTTTCTAAAATGGTGCATTTCATTCCTTGCAGGAAATCAGATGATGCCAGACATGTAGCTGAGTTGTTCTTTCAGGGAATAGTTCGGTTGCATGGGATACCGCGCACAATTGTGTCAGATCGCGACGTCAAATTTCTGAGTTATTTTTGGAAGACTTTGTGGTCCCGCCTCGGCACAAAACTGTTGTTTTCGACTACAAGTCATCCATAGACGGATGGTCAGACGGACTTCACCAACCGAACCGTTGGCAACCTACTCAGAGCATTGATTCAGAAGAACCTCAAGCGTTGGGAAGACATCTTGCCGGTTGCAGAATTTGCATACAACCGAACCAAGCACTCCTCAACAGGGTTCTGTCCTTTTGAAGTTGCCTACGGCTTTACTCCCTTGACGGTGATGGATCTCATTCCTTGGCCGCCCAAAGAACAGGTCAATCCAGACGGTGCAAAGAAAGCGGAAGCAGTGCAACGCATACATGCTAAAGTTCGAGCTAATCAGGAGAGGACTTATGCCAAAGCCTCCGCCAATGCAAACCAACGGCGCAAGGCTGTGAATTTCAAACCAGGTGACTGGGTTTGGGTTCACATGAGGAAGGAACGATTCCCTGCAGCAAGAAAGACCAAACTCCATCCAAGGGGCGATGGACCTTTTCAGATCGTTTCCAAGATTGGGCCTAACGCCTACAAGCTCGACTTACCAGGTGATGAGGGCATCCAAAGTCAACAACACGCAACAAGTCAAACTACAAGTGATTCCGGAGAAGCTGAGGAGGAGGTTCGAGTTCTACATCGAGGCCCAACAATGCTTCAGGATCCAAGCCCATATCAGAGGGATCCACTTGTAGACATCACTGGGCCCATGACTAGAAGCAGAGCGAAGAAGGTTCGAGACGCACTCAACAACCTTGTTCAAGCTTGCCATCAAGATGCCCAGCTGATTGTAGAAGCACACGCCTTGGAGCAAAATGGAGGAAATGTGCGATTTGCAACTTTTCTAACTATCTTGGAAGAAGAGGCGCAAGTCATCAAATCTTAATCAAGAAGAAGGCTGTTTCTTGAAGTTTTGAAGAAGCCGGGAGGTTCTTGGACTTAAAAGAAACCAAATAATAAAGTTCCCTACCAATTGGGCCGACCCAAAACTCATGGACCAGCCCACAAGTGTTCGGCCAGCCCAAGGAGTAGCATGAAGCCGCACGGCCCAATCCAAGGAGAAAAGCCCACACGGCCAACCCAAGGAAAAGCCACACGGTTTTAGGGTTATTTTTCAGATTTTAATTAAGTTATTTTATTTTCTAGTTAGTTTCCAAAAAGGGTTTCCTTATTCTTTTTGGGAGTAGGATTTTTATTCTTTTCCCACTTGTTTTATAATTAGCTTTCCTTCTTGATTTAGGAGTTGTAATTTTTGGTAATCACCCAATGATGAGGTGACCGAAGTTTAGTTACCTTTTCTTACCATTCCTACTTCTTTCCGGGTTTGGCAATTGTACAAGAAATTAACCTCTTGGTTAATTTCCACTTCTAATTCTTTTCTTTTTCTAAGTCTTGTATTTTCGGCCATCCCTTCTCTTATTTAAGGGGACCGAATTCATCAAATAAAGACAGTGTATTTCAGATGAAAAACTTAGTGTTTGAAGTACCTCCTTTTATTGCTTTATGTATTTGCATGTCGTAATTTACATACTTGCATGAAACTTAGCTAATTAGGTTCTTGCTCTGCCTAGTTATTCGCATGTTTCACACCTCTTTCTTGCACTTGGTTCGAATTTATAAACAAGTTGGTCAGGATAGTTTTTCCTTTGTTTTATCAAATCCGAACGTGAGTTAAAGGTTTTGTAAGAGCTTGTCACTTAATCACAAGGTCCTTGGCAACATTATCCGCATGTGTACAACCGTCCACATCAATTGGTATCAGAGCTAAGGAGTGGTTTCGTGACCGGAGGAGACCAACCGATCAAATCCTTGCCAGGTGTTTTCTTTTCCTTGTTAGTCTTGATTATTCTTGAAATTCTTGGAATCGAACTCATCTTCTTGGGGGAAATTTTTTTTTCTTCAAGCTTTTTTTTAATTTTGCGATTTTTGGTGCTGTTTTCTATCTTTTAAAATTGCAAACTTCTTTATAAATTCGGATACCCTTGCTGTAAATTTTTCGGAACTCCCAGATAGTCCATCAGCAACGTGATTTGCCACAAATGCTCAGGCCGTGGCCACTACATGCGTGACTGTCCCAACATCCGGAAGGTATTATTGGGCCAAGATGGTGAGTACATTTCAGAGGAGGAAGAAGAAGAACCAACCGTTGACCCTACACAGGAGTTGACTGACAGCACTCCGTCTGCACCAGTGGAGCAATTCGAGTTTCTTGAAGAAGATCCATCTCAGAACTTGGTTACTCGCACTCTGACTACAGCTGCTGTCCCGGACACGTCCCAACGGACAAACATCTTCCATGCCCGCACAAAGGTAAATGGAAAGTTATGTGTTCTGATTATTGATGGAGGGAGTTGCACTAATGTTGCTAGTGAGTATATGGTTGATAAGCTGCGCCTCCCTGTCATCAATCATCCCCGTCCTTATCGGCTTCAATGGCTCGACAGCTCAGACGGCTACAGAGTCACAAAGCAGGTAAGCGTACCATACGCTATCGGTAAGTTCGAATCCACGGTTTTATGTGATGTTCTGCCAATGGAGGCTTGTCACATTCTACTCGGACGACCATGGCTCTTTGACCTGAAGGCAACACATGATGGGGTCGCCAACACTTACTCGGTCAGCCAGGAGGGCAAGATCCACACATTCCTACCCATGCCACCGGCAGAAGTGCGATCAGAAGCTGTTCGTATGAAGGAGTCACTCGCAAACTGGGAAGCTGAAAGGCGCCAAGCGAAGGGTGAGGGGAAAGAACTTGTTGTAAAGGGTAGTAAGGCGAACTCTGATAAGCCTGCTCAGGACAAAGTTAGGAGTAGTTGTTTTGCAACGAGAGGAGAGATAGGTCAAGTGTTAGACAGCAATCATGATGTATTTGTTTTAGTCTGTAAAGATAACTGTGCTAACCCTGACGATATCCCTCGGGATATCCCTACAGAAGTCAATTCTTTGTTGCAGGAATTCGCTGATGTGTTTCCAGACTAGTTGCCGCAGGGTCTGCCGCCACTTCGAGGAATTGAACATCAGATTGACTTCATCCCTGGCGCGCCGATACCAAATTGCCCTGCGTACAAAGCAAATCCGGAGGAAACAAAGGAGCTGCAAGCGCAAATCGAGAAGCTATTGACGCATGGTCAGGTAAGGGAATCTCTAAGTCCTTGTGTTGTACCTGTCATTTTAGTCCCTAAGAAAGAAGGTACATGGAGAATGTGTATGGATTGTAGAGCTGTGAATAAGATAACAATTAAGTATAGGAATCCTATCCCTAGGCTTGATGACATGTTAGAAGATTTGCATGGTTCTACGGTTTATACAAAAATAGATCTAACACAGGGCTATCATCAAATTCGCATGAGGGAGGGGGATGAATGGAAAACTGCTTTTAAAACTAAATTTGGTTTATATGAGTGGTTAGTCAAGCCCTTTGGTCTCACAAATGCACCTAGTACTTTCATGAGATTAATGAATCATGTGCTTAGAAAGTTTATAGGTAAATTTGTTGTTGTGTATTTTGATGATATCTTGATCTATTCCAGAGATTATAATTCGCATATTGAACATCTTCGTTTGGTTTTAATTGAATTACGTGCTAATCAGTTATATGCCAAGATGCAAAAGTGTACCTTTTGTGTTTCGGAGGTTGTTTTTCTTGGTTTTGTAGTCTCTGCAGATGGTGTCAAAGTTGATGATGCCAAGGTGAAGGCCATTAGGGATTGGCCACAGCCAACATCGGCCGCCCAAGTTCGGTCATTCCATGGATTGGCTGGATTCTACAGGCGGTTTGTAAAAGATTTCTCCACTAAAGCCGCGCCCCTCAATGATCTCTGCAAGAAGAACACGCTATTTGTGTGGGGGCCAGCTCAGGAAAAAGCTTTTACTACTTTAAAGCATGATCTCACTCATGCACCTGTTTTAGCATTACCTGATTTTGATAAAGTGTTTGAACTAATGTGTGATGCATCAGGTGTTGGAATTGGCGCAGTGTTAATGCAGGAGAAGAAGCCTATCGCCTTTTTCAGTGAGAAGCTAAAAGGGCCTGCCTGAAATTATCCTACATATGATAAGGAGCTCTATGCTGTTGTCCGTGCGTTTGAAACGTGGTCACATTATTTGATGTCTAAGGAATTTGTTGTTCATAGTGATCATGAGTCTCTTAAGCACTTAAAAGGACAAAATAAGTTAAATAGACGTCATTTAAAATGGGTTAACTTTATTGAATCTTTTCCTTATATTATTAAGTATAAGAAAGGTAAGGATAATTTAGTTGCTGACGCTCTATCTCGCAGGTATGAAATGCTGACAATTCATGATCATACATTGTTAGGTTTCGCATACCTCAAGGATTTTTATGCTTTTGATGTTGATTTTTCTGATGTGTATAAAGCATGTGAGTCTGGTGCATTCCAAAAGTACTTTAGACAGGATGGCTTTCTGTTTAAGGAAAATAAGTTATGCATCCCTCGTAGTTCCACTATGGAATTACTGGTTCGTGAAGCTCATAGTGGGGGGCTTATGGGTCATTTTGGTGTGCATAAAACACTTGAACTGTTGCATGAACACTTTTACTGGCCGCATATGCGCAAAGATGTACAGAATGTTTGCTCTCGATGCATTAATTGTTTGCAAGCTAAATCTACTTCTAAGCCCCATGGACTTTACACGCTTTTACTTGTACCTTCTGTACCTTGGACCGACATTTCTATGGATTTTATTCTAGGGCTTCCGAGGACGCAGAAAGGTAATGATTCTTTATTTGTCGTTGTTGATCGGTTTTCTAAAATGGCGCATTTCATTCCTTGCAGGAAATCAGATGACGCCAGACATGTAGCTGAGTTGTTCTTTCAGGGAATTGTTCGGCTACATGGAATTCCGAGAACAATTGTCTCAGATCGCGACGTCAAATTCTTGAGTTATTTTTGGAAGACTTTGTGGTCTCGCCTCGGCACAAAACTATTGTTTTCGACTACAAGTCATCCACAGACGGATGGTCAGACGGAAGTCACCAACCGAACCGTTGGCAACCTACTCAAAGCATTGATTCAGAAGAACCTCAAGCGTTGGGAAGACATCTTGCCAGTTGCAGAGTTTGCATACAACCGAACCAAGCACTCCTCAACAGGGTTCTGTCCATTTGAAGTTGCCTATGGCTTTACACCTTTGACGGTGATGGATCTCATTCCTTTACCGCCCAAAGAACAAGTTAATCCAGACGGTGCGAAGAAAGCTGAAGCAGTGCAACGCATACATGCTAAAGTTCGAGCTAATCTGGAGAAGACTTATGCCAAAGCCGCCGCCAATGCAAACCAACGGCGCAAGGCTGTGAACTTCGAACCAGGCGACTGGGTTTGGGTTCACATGAGGAAGGAACGATTCCCTGCAGCAAGAAGGACCAAACTCCATCCAAGGGGCGATGGACCTTTTCAGATCGTTTCCAAGATTGGGCCTAACGCCTACAAGCTCGATTTACCAGGTGAGTATGGTGTTAGTTCTTCATTTAATGTTGCTGACTTGTCTCCTTTTGTTGATGACCAGGTTGCTGATTTGAGGACAAATCCTTTTCAACCGGGAGGGGATGATGAGGGCATCCAAAGTCAACAACACGCAACAAGTTAAACTACAAGTGATTCCGGAGAAGCTGAGGAGGAGGTTCGAGTTCTACATCGAGGCCCAACAATGCTTCAGGATCCAAGCCCATATCAGAGGGATCCACTTGTAGACATCACTGGGCCCATGACCAGAAGCAGAGCGAAGAAGGTTCGAGACGCACTCAACAACCTTGTTCAAGCTTGCCATCAAGATGCCCAGCTGATTGTAGAAGCCCACGCCTTGGAGCAAAATGGAGGAAATGTGCGATTTGCAACTCTTCTAACTATCCTGGAAGAAGAGGCGCAAGTCATCAAATCTTAATCAAGAAGAAGGCTGTTTCTTGAAGTCTTGAAGAAGCCGGGAGGTTCTTGGACTTAAAAGAAACCAAATAATAAAGTTCCCTACCAATTGGGCCGACCCAAAACTCATGGACCAGCCCACAAGTTTTCAGCCAGCCCAAGGAGTAGCATGAAGCCGCACGGCCCAATCCAAGGAGAAAAGCCCACACGGCCAACCCAAGGAAAAGCCACACGGCTTTAGGGTTATTTTTCAGATTTTAATTAAGTTATTTAATTTTTTAGTTAGTTTCCAAAAAGGGTTTCCTTATTCTTTTTGGGAGTAGGATTTTTATTCTTTTCTCACTTGTTTTATAATTAGCTTTCCTTCTTGATTTAGGAGTTGTAATTTTCGGTAATCACCCAATGATGAGGTGACCGAAATTTAGTTACCTTTTCTTACCATTCCTACTTCTTTCCGGGTTTGGTAATTGTACAAGAAATTAACCTCTTGGTTAATTTCCACTTCTAATTCTTTTCTTTTTCTAAGTCTTGTATTTTCGGCCATCCCTTCTCTATTTAAGGGGACCGAATTCATCAAATAAAGACAGTGTATTTCAGATTAAAAACTTAGTGTTTGAAGTACCTCCTTTGATTGCTTTATGTATTTGCATGTCGTAATTTACATACTTGCATGAAACTTAGCTAATTAGGTTGTTGCTCTGCCTAGTTATTCGCATGTTTCATACCTCTTTCTTGCACTTGGTTCGAATTTATAAACAAGTTGGTCAGGATAGTTTTTCCTTTGTTTTATCAAATCCGAACGTGAGTTAAAGGTTTTGTAAGAGCTTGTCACTTAATCACAAGGTCCTTGGCAACATTATCCGTATCTGTACAACCGTCCACATCACCAGGTGAGTATGGTGTTAGTTCTTCCTTTAATGTTGCTGACTTGTCTCCTTTTGTTGACGACCAGGTTGCTGATTTGAGGACAAATCCTTTTCAACCGGGAGGGGATGATGTGGGTATCCAAAGTCAACACGCAACAAGTCAACCTACAAGTGATTCCAGAGAAGCTGAGGAGGATGTTCGAGTTCTACATAGAGGGCCAACAATGCTTCAGGATACAAGCCCATATCAGAGGGATCCACTTGTAGACATCACTGGGCCCATGACCAGAATCAGAGCGAAGAAGGTGCGAGAAGCTCTCAACAACCTTGTGCAAGCCTGCCATCAAGATGCCCAGCTGATTGGAGAAGCCCACGCCTTGGAGCAAAATGGAGGAAATGTGCGATTTGCAACTTTTCTAACTATCTTGGAAGAAGAGGCGCAAGTCATCAAATCTTAATCAAGAAGAAGGCTGTTTCTTGAAGTCTTGAAGAAGCCGGGAGGTTCTTGGACTTAAAAGAAACCAAATAATAAAGTTCCCTACCAATTGGGCCGACCCAAAACTCATGGATCAGCCCACAAGTTTTCGGCCAGCCCAAGGAGTAGCATGAAGCCGCACGGCCCAATCCAAGGAGAAAAGCCCACACGGCCAACCCAAGGAAAAGCCACACGGCTTTAGGGTTATTTTTCAGATTTTAATTAAGTTATTTAATTTTTTAGTTAGTTTCCAAAAAGGGTTTCCTTATTCTTTTTGGGAGTAGGATTTTTATTCTTTTCCCACTTGTTTTATAATTAGCTTTCCTCTTGATTTAGGAGTTGTAATTTTCGGCAATCACCCAATGATGAGGTGACCGAAATTTAGTTACATTTTCTTACCATTCCTACTTCTTTCCGGGTTTGGTAATTGTACAAGAAATTAACCTCTTGGTTAATTTCCACTTCTAATTCTTTTCTTTTTCTAAGTCTTGTATTTTCGGCCATCCCTTCTCTTATTTAAGGGGACCGAATTCATCAAATAAAGACAGAGTATTTCAGATCATAAACTTAGTGTTTGAAGTACCTCCTTTTATTGCTTTATGTATTTGCATGTCGTAGTTTACATAATTGCATGAAACTTAGCCAATTAGGTTCTTGCTCTGCCTAGTTGTTCGCATGTTTCACACCTCTTTTCTTGCACTTGGTTCGAATTTATAAACAAGTTGGTCAGGATAGTTTTTCCTTTGTTTTATCAAATCCAAACGTGAGTTAAAGGTTTTGTAAGAGCTTGTCACTTAATCACAAGGTCCTTGGCAACATTATCCGCATGTGTACAACCGTCCACATCATAAGGATTCTAGGGTTTAAGAGCAATGTCTTGCATTCAGACTTTCCTTAGCACATTCCGCGTAGAGTTCTTGGTTTCCAAAGGCATTGGAAATCAGGGGTTCACATCACCTACTATCCCAAGGCCATTCTAATTCCCGGATATGTGGATTGGGTGGCTAGATTTGATGGACTTAGTCAGGCACTGCTGGGAGAAGCCCCTTGAAGCTTACGGGATACTTCCTTTCTCCCTTAAGCTGTGTAGACTCAAGCTGGTCCATCCTAAAAGTTTGGAATAAGGAAAGGTTTAGAGATGTTCATCGGAATGTAAGGGCTGCAGAAGATAGAGTTGCCAACTTGGAGTTTGTGTTTCAGGCATCCAGAGACCATACTAGTGAGACTTAATTGAAAGAGGCCAAATTAGATCTCATTAGGAGGCAAAAGGGGGAGGAAATTTACTGGAAGCAAAAGTTCCGGATACGTTGGTTGCAGGAGGGAGATTCTAACACTGTATTTTTCCTCAAATCAGTGATCTCTAGGCATTCAAAACAGGGGATCTTCAAGATTAAGAATACAGCTGGGGACTGGGTGGAAGAACCTGAGGAGATTAGGAGGGAGGCAGAGGTGTTCTTTTCCAACTTGTTGGCAGCAGAGAGTGGAGATATGGAGGGGAGTGGTTCGGCCTGGTTCATTGAGCAGATAGACCCCCTTTTGTCTGAAGCCAACAATGAAGACCTCCTTCGTTTGGTGTCTCTAGAGGAATTAAGGACAGTGGTCTTTGGGATGGACTCAGCCAGTGCCTCGGGGAGTGATGGCTATTCTGGCTCCTTTTATAAGTCCTGTTGGGACATTATCTCACCAGATCTTCACTATGCTGCACAAGAATTCATGCTGAGCTTCCCGATATCAAGGGCAGTAGCATTGGTCCAGGTAGCACTTCTACCCAAAAATCCTGTTCCAGTCTCATTCTCTGATTTTAGGCCCATAAGCCTCTGCAACTTCCTCAATAAAGTGTTCTCTAAGCTTCTGATGGAGCGTCTCAAGCCCCTAATGCCGCGCCTCATGTCAGAGGAGCAATCAGCTTTTATGGCGGGGCGAGAGATATCGAATAATGTCTTGTTGATGCAAGAAATGCTTCGTTTCCTTGATAAGAATGTCCAAGGAAATAATTTGTTGGTCAAATTGGACATGATGAAGGCCTTTGATAGGGTCTCACAGGGGTTTCTAAATAGACTTCTCCTAAAAATAGGTGATGTGGACGGTTGTACACATGCGGATAATGTTGCCAAGGACCTTGTGATTAAGTGACAAACTCTTACAAAACCTTTAACTCACGTTCGGTTTGATAAAACAAGGGAAAAACTATCCTGACCAATTTGTTTACAAATTCGAACCAAGTGCAAGAAAAGAGGTGTGAAACATGCGAACAACTAGGCAGAGCAAGAACCTAATTGGCTAAGTTTCATGCAATTATGTAAACTACGACATGCAAATACATAAAGAAATAAAAGGAGGTACTTCAAACACTAAGTTTTTGATCTGAAATACTCTAAATATTATTGAAGTTTCGGCCCCTATTTATAATTGTAAGGGCAGCCAAAAAAAAGGTACAAAGTAGAAGAAGGAAAGAATTAGAATTGGAAATTAACCAAGAGGTTAATTTCTTTTACAATTACCAAACCTGAAAAGAAGTAGGAATGGTAAGAAAAGGCAACAAAAATTCGGTCACCTCATAATGGGTGATTGCCGAAATTACAAGTACCAAAACAAGAAGGAAAGCTAATTAGAAAACAAGTAGGAAAAGAATAAAAATCCTACTCCCAAAAAGAATAAGGAAACCCTTTTTGGAAACTAACTTTAAAAAATAAAATAACTTAATTAAAAATCCGAAAATAATCCCTAAAACCGTGTGGCTTCTCCTTGGGCTGGCCGTGTGAGCTTTCTCCTTAGATGGGCCGTGCGGTTTCCCTTGTGGACTCCTTGGGCTGGCTGAAACTTGTGGGCTGGTCCATGAGTTTTGGGTTGGCCCAAATTGTAGGGAACTTTATTAATTTGTTTCTTTTAAGTCCAAGAACCTTCCGGCATCTTCAAGACTTCAAGAAACAACCTTCTTCTTCATTGTGAAGTGCTGAATTGCGCCTCTTCTTCAAGGATTGTTAGAAGAGTTGCAATTTGAACCTTTCCTCCATTTTCCTCCAAGGCGTGAGCTTCCATTTGGCGTCCATCTTTCTACTCATAATGTGTGCTGTTTTAGCTTTGGATATCCTCATCAATAGGGCTCCATGGCTCGGTGATATGAATTATTCTGGGTAATCTGCCAGCCAGCTGGTTCTCTGTCATGGTCAATGGTACTCCCAAGGGGGTTTCTTCAAGGCATATAGGGGGATCAAACAGGGGGACCCCTTCTCCCCATTTCTCTGTCCTAGTCTCAGAGGCCTTCACCAAGGGGCTGGGTTTTCTGTTTCGAGAAGGCTATCTGCAGCACTATGGTGTTCCCAGGGGGGCAACGCCTCTCTGGTACCTCAGCTATGCAGATGATACGGTCATTTTTATGAGGGTCACTGTGCAGAATCTGAGGTGCTTTATGCTTTTTCTTGAGGCTTACTAGAGGGCTAGTGGACAGAAGATCAACAGAGTTAAGAGTTCCTTCTACCTTAAGGGGTCTGCGAGTGACACCTTTTGGGCTTAGTCTAGTTTGGTCCCATTATGAAGAAGCCTCGTAGTGATGTGGACGGTTGTACACATGCGGATAATGTTGCCAAGGACCTTGTGATTAAGTGGCAGCTCCGATAAAAACCTCTAACTCACGTTCGGACTTAAGAGAAAACAAAGGAAAGCTAACCTAGCTAACTTGTTTATAAATTCGAACCAAGTGCAAGA
Organism: Leptodermis oblonga; assembly: GCA_016801395.1. NCBI lineage: Eukaryota > Viridiplantae > Streptophyta > Magnoliopsida > Gentianales > Rubiaceae > Leptodermis > Leptodermis oblonga. The sequence goes on from VMRK01000039.1 coordinate 46,907, forward strand.
AAGATATGTGAAACATGCGAATAATTAGGTAGAGCAAGAACCTAATTAGCTAAGTTTCATGCAAATATGTAAATTACGACATGCAATTACATAAAGCAATAAAATGAGGTACTTCAAACACTAAGTTTATGATCTGAAATACGCTAATTATTATTGAAGAAGTCGGCCCCTATTTATAAGTGTAGGGTTGCCGAAAATACAAGAAGTAGAAAAAGAAAAGAACTAGAATTGGAAATTAACCAAGAGGTTAATTTCTTTTACAATTACCAAACCCGGAAAGAAGTAGGAATGGTAAGAAAAGGAAAGAAGAATTCGGTCACCTCATAATTGGGTGATTGCCGAATTTACAACTACCAAAACAAGAAGGAAACTTAATTTGAAAACAAGTAGGAAAGAATAAAAATCCTACTCCCAAAAAGAGATCAAGAAAGAACCCTTTTTGGAAACTAACTAAAAGAAATAAAACACTTAATTAATTAAATTCGAAAAACCCTAACTAAATTAAGGAACCGTGTGGGCTTGCTTTGTGCGCTTGTCCGCGCGGCTTCTTGTTACTTCTTGGGCTGGCCGAAACTTGTGGGCTGGTCCATGAGTTTGGGTCGGCCCAATGTGTAGGGAATTTCATGAATTGTTTCTTTAAACCCCAAGAACCTTCCGGCATCTTCAAGACTTCAAGAAACAGCCTTCTTCTTCATTTGGACTTGGTGAATTGCGCCTCCTCTTCAAAGATGTGTAGAAGATTCGCAATTTGTACATTTCCTCCTTTCTCCTCCAAGGCGTGGGCTTCTACAATTAACTGAGCATCCTGATGGCAAGCTTGAACAAGGTTGTTGAGTGCATCTCGAACCTTCTTCACTCTGCTTCTGGTCATGGGCCCAGTGATGTCTACAAGTGGATCCCTCTGATATGGACTTGGATCCTGAAGCATTGCAGGACCTCTATGTAGAACTCGAACATCCTCCTCAGCTTCTCCGGAATCACTTGCATCTTGACTTTGACTTGTTGCTGGACTTTGGATGCCCTCATCACGTAGGCTCCAGGTTTGACCTATCTCGTGGTCACCTCCGGAGAGTCCTTGGAAGTTGAGTGTGGATGGTTCTGCTTTGGGCAAGTTTTGTGATCAAAGACTGTTATGGAACAGTAGCATCGGCAGGGTCGATCTATCTAGGATATGGTACAACTTTGAGGCAGAAGATCAGGCCTTATTGCTTGGCCTTAAGGAATGTTTGTGACTGGACTTCACAGGAGTAGAGGTGGAGTCGGACTCCCTTGCTTTAGTACAGATGGTCCAAAGGATTTTTAAGGTTCCTTGGGTCCTCTTAGTAACTCTTAGGTAGATTTGACATCTGATGATTGGTCAGGCTGACATTTCTCACGTTTTCTGGGAGGGAAACACAGTGGCTGATAGTTTGGCTTGCCTGGCAAGTGCCTCTTAGGATTCCTTTACTGAAGGGGTCCTCCATCTCCCCAGACGGATCAGGGGTCTTATTTCTTTGGATAGTCGCTTGGTCCATAATCTTAGACTAGTGAGGATTTAATTCCACCTTAGACTAGTCAAGATTTAATTCCTTTTCCCACATATTGCCTTGGTTAACGAGGTAAGGTCATGATGTGAACGGTTGTACACATGCGGATAAAGTTTCCAAGGACCTTGTGATTAAGTGACAAGCTCTTACAAAACCTTTAACTCACATTCGGATTTGATAAAACAAAGGAAAAACTATCCTGACCAACTTGTTTATAAATTCGAACCAAGTGCAAGAAAGAGGTGTGAAACATGTGAATAACTAGGCAGAGCAAGAACCTAATTAGCTAAGTTTCATGCAAGTATGTAAATTACGACATGCAAATACATAAAGCAATAAAAGGAGGTACTTCAAACACTAAGTTTTTGATTTGAAATACACTGAATATTATTGAAGTTTCGGCCCCTATTTATAGGTGAAGGGTTGCCGCAAAAAAAAGGTACAAAGTAGAAGAAGGAAAGAATTAGAATTGGAAATTAACCAAGAGGTTAATTTCTTGTACAATTACCAAACCCGGAAAGAAGTAGGAATGGTAAGAAAAGGCAACAAAAATTCGGTCACCTCATAATGGGTGATTGCCGAAATTACAAGTACCAAAACAGGAAGGAAAGCTAATTAGAAAACAAGTAGGAAAAGAATAAAAGTCCTACTCCCAAAAAGAATAAGGTAACCCTTTTTGGAAACTAACTTAAAAATAAAATAACTTAATTAAAAATCTGAAAATAATCCCTAAAACCGTGTGGCTTCTCCTTAGGCTGGCCGTGTGGGCTTTCTCCTTGGATGGGCCGTGCGGCTTCCTTTGTGGACTCCTTGGGCTGGCCGAAAACTTGTGGGCTGGTCCATGAGTTTTGGGTCGGCCCAAATTGTAGGGAACTTTATTAATTTGTTTCTTTTAAGTCCAAGAACCTCCCGGCATCTTCAAGACTTCAAGAAACAGCCTTCTTCTTTAATGTGAAGTGCTGAATTGCGCCTCTTCTTCAAAGATTGTTAGAAGAGTTGCAATTTGAACATTTCCTCCATTTTCCTCCAAGGCGTGAGCTTCCATTTGGCGTCCATCCTTCTGACTCATAATGTGTGCTGTTTTAGCTCTGGATATCCTCATCAGGTCATTATGTCCCCCTCACATCTTTGTACTTTGCTCTTTTTGATAATTAATAAATGGTTCCCATGCCCCCCCGCCCCCATCCACTTAATCGGCTGTTCTCAAAAAAAAAAAAAAATTAAAGAAAAGTAATTGATAATTTTGATAATTTGATATAAATGAAAATTTTATGCTTGACCAATTTGTGTGGTATCATGAATTTTCATAAATTGTGAAAATATGAAATGGAAAAAATTTGTTTCAATAAATATTGAAATTTGAGAAATTTTGAGCTATATATTATTTTGAGTATTGTATGATGTGCTCAATTCTATAAACAATTATTATACTTTTTACATAGCAATAGAGTATGAAAATAAGTGTAGGTGTTACATTTTGCATAAAATATTTTGCAAATTATTTTGCACATGAAAAAATATATAGTTTGCAAATTATTTGAGAAAACCCCTATTATCAAATTATTACAAATAATTAAATATTTGAGAATGATGTGAATTCAATGTTTGCAATATTGATTTGAGAATTATTTTTGTTATCATGTTACATATATTTGTTTCACTTAAAGTAATTAGCTAAGTGCTTAAATGGAGAATTATCACATTTGAAAAAAGAAGATGATAAATGCACTTGGGTTGTTGTGACATTTTTCTTGCAATATGGAGTTGTCTGAGATTGATGAAATGACTCCTAGTAGTATAGAGACTATTGGCCATTGAATTCATAAAAAATGTAAGAAAATAAATTTACAACTCCTAGTAGTAAACTACTGATATGAGTGCTAAATGTCAAAAATTCATGTCTTTGCTAATATAAGAAAATCCAGACTTTGTGCAATGACATGAATGTACCTTGAGAGGGATGAGACGCAAGTTTATTTAAAATACAAAAATCATGTGTAAGGATACCTAACCCAATGATTGAAGATTCCAAAAGTTATGTTCAAAAGGAAAAACGAATTACATGGTAATTGTAAAAGTATGCACAAAATTAATTTTGTCCATCCCTGTGGTACTTGTGCATATATCTTGTAATGATCATGGAGGGTTGTGGCTTATTGCCCTTAATGTAGTCTATAGCTTTATATGACTGGGGTGTCAGAATTAAGGGAGCACTCTTGATAGATTTCACCTATATGAGTGTGGGGTTTGGCCGCTCAAAGAGAATATGGACTTATTCTATTTATGCACTCGTGAAAAACTGGGATTAGAGGACAAGGCCATAAATGTGTCAGCTTATAAAAGCTTAACGAAGACACCTAGATAATCATGTGATATCATTTATCTTTGTAGCAGCCAAAGTTCAAGACCACATTTCACTTTGGCTCTGGTATTGGAGATTGCGTTTACACTAAATATAGGTTCAAGGCATTATTACCTTTAATGATACGTGATGGTCCTTTCTTGCCATACTAGATAATGCCGATAGATAATACTTAACTTATTTTATTAAAATAAGTGGGGGATTGTTGGAGTATTTTAATAAAATAATTATTTATTTGCTAATTTTGTGGAGAAAATTTTTAGTTACAAAATAATTATTTATGCAATAAATATATTCTGAGTTATTGCATTACATTAATATATAATTTACAAATACTTTTTGATGTGGGCATCCAAAGTCAACACGCAACAAGTCAACCTACAAGTGATTCGAGTGAAGCTGAGGAGGAGGTTCGAGTTCTACATCGAGGCCCGACAATGCTTCAGGATCCAAGCCCATACCAGAGGGATCCACTTGTAGACATAACTGGGCCAATGACCAGAAGCAGAGCGAAGAAGGTGCGAGAAGCTCTCAACAACCTTGTTCAAGCTTGCCATCAAGATGCTCAGTTAATTGTAGAAGCCCACGCCTTGGAGGAAAATGGAGGAAATGTGCAAATTGCGAATCTTCTACAAATCTTTGAAGAAGAAACGCAAATCATCAAATCCTAATAAAGAAGAAGGCTGTTTCTTGAAGTCTTGAAGATGCCGGGAGGTTCTTGGACTTAAGAGAAACAAATTGATAAAGTTCCCTACAATTTGGGCCGACCCAAAACTCATGGACCAGCCCACAAGTTTTCGGCCAGCCCAAGGAGTCCACAAAGGAAGCCGCACGGCCCATCCAAGGAGAAAGCCCACACGGCCAGCCAAGGAGAAGCCACACGGTTTTAGGGATTATTTTCGGATTTTAATTAAGTTATTTTATTTTAAGTTAGTTTCCAAAAAGGATTTCCTTATTCTTTTTGGGAGTAGGATTTTTATTCTTTTCCTACTTGTTTTCTAATTAGCTTTCCTTCTTGATTTGGTACTTGTAATTTCGGCAATCACCCATTATGAGGTGACCGAATTTTTGTTGCCTTTTCTTACCATTCCTACTTCTTTCCGGGTTTGGTAATTGTACAAGAAATTAACCTCTTGGTTAATTTCCAATTCTAGTTCTTTTCTTTTTCTAATTCTTGTACTAAATTTCGGCCACCCTCACCTATAAATAGGTGACCGAAACTTCAATAATATTTAGCGTATTTCAGATCATAAACTTAGTGTTTGAAGTACCTCCTTTTATTGCTTTATGTATTTGCATGTCGTAGTTTACATAATTGCATGAAACTTAGCTAATTAGGTTCTTGCTCTGCCTAGTTATTCGCATGTTTCACACCTCTTTCTTGCACTTGGTTCGAATTTATAAACAAGTTGGTCAGGATAGTTTTTCCTTTGTTTTATCAAATCCGAACGTGAGTTAAAGGGTTGTAAGAGCTTGTCACTTAATCACAAGGTCCTTGGCAACATTATCCGCATGTGTACAACCGTCCACATCAATTGGTATCAGAGCTAAGGAGTGGTTTCGTGACCAGAGGAGATCAACCGATCAAATCCTTTCCAGGTGTTTTCTTTTCCTTGTTAGTCTTGATTATTCTTGAAATTCTTGGAATTGAACTCATCTTCTTGGGGGAAAATTTTTTTTTTCTTCAAGCTTTTGAATTTTCGGATTTTGGTACTGTTTTTCCATCTTTAAAGGCCGAAAATTCTTTTCATTAAATCGTAACCCTTGCTGAAATTTCATAAACCGAAAATCGGGCCTTAAATTTCAAACTAGTACTCAGATTTTTGGCTAGGGTTTCGGGTTTTCAGTTGTTAATTGCTGGGCCTTTTGCGACACTTTTCTACCCTTCTTTTGTGCTGATTTTGTTGGAAAATTGTGAGCTTTGCGGTTGATGTTAAGCAGCTCACTTGTTTGCATTGTAAAAATTGCATGCTCTAGTTTTGGATACTTTCTTTTGAATTCTTGAAAATATAGTGAATTCTTGATTTTGTATCCTTGTGCTGCTAAGATTATCTCTGGGATTAGGCTAGTAAATCAAAAATTGTTTTTGCTGGCCCTAGGGTTTTCGTAATTAAAAATCGCATATTGCTAAAAGTGGTACTGTTTTCGGCCACTAGGGGGTGTTAATTTCGCAATTAGTGTACTGTTTTGCATCTTAGAAGAATTGATAATTTGTGGGGATTGGTCTCTTGATTACCTATTGGGTGGGTGATCGCTTCTTTGGGTAGTTTTAGGACTTTCCTGAAGTTGTTTCAACTCTGCTTGTTTTCTTTGCTTCTATTCAATTTGAATTGCCCTGCTTTCAATTGCCTAGATATCTTTTCATGCTACCTGGACATTTACCCTTTAATTATAGTTTGGATTTTGTCATCGTGCACACTCATCTTTTCTGAAATTTGAGGGCTTAACCCCGAAATTTCCTGTTGTGTACTTCATATCTGAACTATATTACAAAATATCGTTTTACGAAAAGATTTTTCAAAACAGAACCAAGTGTTGGTTTTTGCAAAAATTTTGCTTCTTTCTTAAGTGTCATTGCTTTTGTGTGATTTGCTGCGTGCCTTGTACATTTATCAATATCGGGAGGTTTGAGTGGCAAAAGGCTTGAGTGCACATCTTATAGAGGGCGCCACCCTAGAGTGAAACACAGGGTTGTGTGTAGCTATTAGGTGGGAAACACTTGGGGGAATAAGGGGGTAAGGTTATTTCTCACTTTTCCTTATTCTTAGCAGACAGGTTTTCGCTTTCTTATCCAATGTCAGGTGGAGGTGCTCCTAACCCTATGGGAAATGAGCAAATCCTGGCTGCGATTGCGCAACTCTCCGCGCGATTCGCTACACTTACGGAGGAAGTCGCCGAACTTAGGACTGAACGAGAACAGAGGCCCACAGACTCAGATGACGGTGTTGCCGGTCCATGCACCAACGCCGCAGACCAGCCTTTCGCAGGACTCAGTCAGTGCAAGACATCCGTTCCGCCCTTTTCCGGAGGCACGAATCCAGAGGACTATCTCGACTGGGAGATGAAGATGGAGCGCATTTTTGAACTTCATGCGATCCCGGAACACAAGAAAGTCCAACTTGCAGTGGTCCATTTCACCGACTATGCCCTAATCTGGTGGAATCAACAGCAGGACCAGCGCAGGAATACGCGCCCTATGCGTGCCCGCGCACCGCCTCTCTCTTGGTTTGATTTGACTACATTTATGCGTAGGACTTTTGTACCTGATTATTATTTTAGAGAATTGTATAGAAAGTTACATACTCTTGTACAAGGTTCAATGTCAGTAGATGATACTATAGAAAGTGATGTGGACGGTTGTACACATGCGGATAATGTTGCCAAGGACCTTGGGATTAAGTGACAAGCTCTTACAAACCTTTACCTTACGTTGAGAATTGATAAAACAAGGGATAAACTATCCTGACCAGTTTGTTTAAGAATTCGAACCAAGTGCAAGAAAAAAGGTGTGAAACATGCGAACAATTAGGTAGAGCAAGAACCTAAAAGGCTAAGTTTCATGCAATTATGTAAACTACAACATGCAAATACATAAAGCAATAAAAGGAGGTATCTCAAACACTAAGTTTTTGATCTGAAATACTCTAACTTTATTGAAGAATTCGGTCACCTATTTATAGGTGAGGGTGGCCGAATTTTAATACAAAAAGTAGGAAAAGAAAAGAATTAGAATTGGAAATTAACCAAGAGGTTAATTCCTTGTACAATTACCAAACCCGGAAAGAAGTAGGAATGGTAAGAAAAGGAAAAGGAAATTCGGTCACCTCTTAATTGGGTGATTGCCGAAATTACAATTACCAAAACAAGAAGGAAAGCTAATTAGAAAACAAGTAGGAAAAGAATAAGAATCCTACTCCCAAAAAGAATAAGGAAACCCTTTTGGGAAACTAACTAAAAGACTTAATTAATTTAGCCTAAAAGACTTAAAAGAAAAAGAACCCTAACTAATAATTTAGCCGTGTGGGCTTGGCCGTGCGGCTTCATGCTGCTCCTTGGGCTGGCCGAAAACTTGTGGGCTGGTCCATGAGTTGTGGGTCGGCCCAAATTGTAGGGAACTTTATTTATTTGTTTCTTTTAAGTCCAAGAACCTCCCGGCATCTTCAAGACTTCAAGAAACAGCCTTCTTCTTCATGAGTACTTGATAATTTGCGCCTCTTCTTCAAAGATATTTAGAAGAGTTGCAAATCGCACATTTCCTCCATTTTGCTCCAAGGCGTGAGCTTCCATTTGGCGTCCTATTTGTTTTGTGGATTCTTAACTCAAAATGTGTGTTGTTTGAGCCCTGGACATCCTCATCATTCCCTCCCTGTTGGAAAGGATTCGTCCTCGAATCCAGTTCGCTGAAAACAAACAGAAACAAGTCAGAAATATTAACACAAAACATAGATCATACTTACCTGTCAAATCAAGTTTGTAACATGAGGCCCAATTGTCGACACGAGCTGAAAAGGATTATCACCATCACGGGCGGTAAGTGCCTTTGACATCTCTTTGGCAGTGTAGGCAATATGTAACTCTTGTGGCAACTCCGAATTGGCTTTGTAGGCCGGCGGACTTGGAATGGGTATGAAGTCGATCTGATGTGGAATCTCTTGTAGAGGCAGCAATCCCTGCGGCAGCTCCTCTAAAAAGACATCGGGGACTTCCTGCAATAAAGAATCAACTACTATAGGGATATCCCGAGGGATATCGTCAGGGTTAGCACAAGTATCTTTACATACAAAAACTAGTACATCATCTTGCTATCTAACACTGTCCTATGTCTCCCTGTGTAGCGAAACAACTATATTTAACTTTGTCCTGATCAGGCTTATCAAAGTTCGCCTGACTACCCTTTACAACAAGTTCTTTCCCCTTATCCTTCGCTTGGCGCCTTTTAGCTTCCCATTGAGCGAGTGACTCCTTCATACGAACAGCTTCTGATCCCACTTCAGCCGGTGGCATGGGTAGGAACGTGTGGATCTTGCCCTCCTGGCAGACCGATTAAGTGTTGGCGACCCCATCATGTGTTTCCTTCAGGTCAAAGAGCCATGGTCGTCCGAGTAGAATGTGACAAGCCTCCATTGGCAGAACATCACATAAAACCGTGGATTCGAACTTACCGATAGCGTATGGTACGCTTACCTGCTTTGTGACTCTGTAGCCGTCTGAGCTATCGAGCCATTGAAGCCGATAAGGACGGGGATGATTGATGACAGGGAGGCGCAGCTTATCAACCATATACTCACTAGCAACATTAGTACAACTCCCTCCATCAATAATCAGAACACATAACTTTCCATTTACCTTTGTGCGGGCATGGAAGATGTTTGTCCTTTGGGACGTGTCCGGGACAGCAGCTGTAGTCAGAGTGCGAGTAACCAAGTTCTGAGATGGATCTTCTTCAAGAAACTCGAATTGCTCCACTGGTGCAGACGGAGTGCTGTCAGTCAACTCCTTTATAGGGTCAACGGTTGGCTCCTCTTCATCGGATTCTGATATGTACTCACCATCTTGGCCCAACAATACCTTCCGGATGTTGGGACAGTCACGCATGTAGTGGCCACGGCCTGAGCACTTGTGGCAGGTAACGTTGCTGATAGACTGCCTGGGAGTTGATGGCGTTTTCTGCTGGGATGAAGAAGAAGTGGCGGCGGCAACAGAGACTATGGCCTTGCGTTCAGACATGATCGGCCTCCTTGCTGGTGACGAGTAGGTCGGATTCTTGCGCCAGGCTGGTGGGGCGCTGGTAGGTGTCCGGACTGGTGGAACGGACTTCAGATACTCCTCCATAACCCGAGCTTTGTGCAGCATGTCTGTCAGCGTTGTAGCATTCTGCAGTTCCACAGCTAAAGCAATACCCCTGTTTAAACCACTAAGAAAACGAGCCATAGATGCGGGCTCATCTTCCTGTACATTAGCCCTAAGTTTTGCCATCTCTAATTTTCTATAGTACTCATCTACAGACATAGAACCTTGTACAAGAGTATGTAATTTCCTATACAATTCTCTAAAATAGTAATCAGGTACAAAAGTTCTACGCATTAAAGTACTCAATCAAACCAAGAGAGAGGCGGTGCGCGGGCACGCATTGGGCGTGTATTTCTGCGCTGGTCCTGCTGCTGATTCCACCATATTAGGGCATAGTCTGTGAAATGCACAACTGCGAGCTGGACCTTCTTGTGCTCTGGGATCGCATGAAGCTCAAAGATGCGCTCCATCTTCATCTCCCAGTCTAAGTACTCCTCTGGATTCGTGCCTCCGGCAAAGGGTGGAACGGTCGTCTTGCACTGACTGAGGCCTGCGAATGGCTGGTCTGCGGCGTTGGGGCCTGGACCGGCCGGCTCGTCGTCTGAGTCTGTGTGCCTCTGTTCCCGCTCAGTCCTGAGGTCGGCAACTTCCTCCGTTAAAGTAGCGAATCGCGCGGAGAGTTGCGCAATCGCAGCCAGGATTTGCTCGTTTCCCATAGGGTTAGGAGCACCTCCACCTGACATTGGATAAAAGAAAACGAAAAAACCTGTTTGCTAAGAATAAGGAAAAGTGAGAAATAACCTTACCCCCTTATTCCCCCAAGTGTTTCCCACTTAATAGCTACACACAAACCCCGTGTATCGCTGTAGGGTGGCGCCCTGTATAAGATGTGCACTTAAGCCTTTTACCACTCAAACCTCCCGGTATTGATAAATGTATCAGGCAAGCAGCAATTCACACAAAAGCAATGACACTTAAGAAAGAAGCAAAAATTTTCGCAAAAACCACACTTGGTTCTATTTTGAAAAAATCTTTTCGCAAAATGATATTTTGTAATATAGTTCAGATATGAAGTACACAACAGGAAATTTCGGGGTTAAGCCCTCAAATTTCAGAAAAGATGAGTGTGCACGATGACAAAATCCAAACTATAATTAAGATCTAATGTATAGGTCGCACGAAAAGATAAACAAGGCAATTGAAAGCAGGGCAATTCAAGAGTGAATAGAAGCAAAGAAAATGAGCAGAGTTGAAACAACTTCAGGAAAGCCTAAACTACCCAAAGAAGCGATCACCCACCCAATAGGTAATCAAGAAACCAATCCCCACAAATTATCAATTCTTCTAATATGCAAAACAGTACCTAATTTGCGAAATTAATACCCCCTAATGGCCGAAAACAGTACCAAAATAATCAATATGCAATTTTCAATTACGAGAACCCTAGGCCAGCAAAAACAATTTTCAATTTACTAGCCTAATCCCAGGGATAATCTTAGCAGCACAAGGATACAAAATCAAGAATTCACTATATTTTCAAGAATTCAAAAGAAAGTATCCAAAACTTATAGCATGCAATTTTACAATGCGCAAACAAGTGAGCTGCTTAACATCAACCGCAAAACTCACAATTTTCAGCAAAATCAGCACAAGAGAAGGGTAGAAAAGTGTCGCAAAAACCCAGCAAAACAAACCCTAGGCGTCGCGAGATGTAGCGACGGAAAATCGGAAAACCCTAAAGAACCCGAACCCTAATTTTGAAAGTTGAGGCCGGAATTAAGTTCTGAAATTATAGCAAGGGATCCGAATTTTTTTTGAAAGAAATTTGCGATTTTAAGGATAGAAAACAGTACAAAAATCGCAATTTAAAAGCTGGAAGAAAAAAAATTCCCCCCCCCCCCCCCCCCCAAGAAGATGAATTCAATTCAAAGAATTTCAAGAATAATCAAGATTAACAAGGAAAAGAAAACACCTGGAAAAGGATTTGATCGGTTGATCTCCTCCGGTCACAAAACCACTCCTTAGCTCTGATACCAATTGATGTGGACGGTTGTACACATGCGGATAATGTTGCCAAGGACCTTGGGATTAAGTGACAAGCTCTTACAAACCTTTACCTTACGTTGAGAATTGATAAAACAAGGGATAAACTATCCTGACCAGTTTGTTTAAGAATTCGAACCAAGTGCAAGAAAAAAGGTGTGAAACATGCGAACAATTAGGTAGAGCAAGAACCTAAAAGGCTAAGTTTCATGCAATTATGTAAACTACAACATGCAAATACATAAAGCAATAAAAGGAGGTATCTCAAACACTAAGTTTTTGATCTGAAATACTCTAACTTTATTGAAGAATTCGGTCACCTATTTATAGGTGAGGGTGGCCGAATTTTAATACAAAAGTAGAAAAAGAAAAGAATTAGAATTGGAATTAACCAAGAGGTTAATTCCTTGTACAATTACCAAACCCGGAAAGAAGTAGGAATGGTAAGAAAAGGAAAAGGAAATTCGGTCACCTCTTAATTGGGTGATTGCCGAAATTACAATTACCAAAACAAGAAGGAAAGCTAATTAGAAAACAAGTAGGAAAAGAATAAGAATCCTACTCCCAAAAAGAATAAGGAAACCCTTTTTGGAAACTAACTAAAAGACTTAAAAACATCACGGTTTTATGTGATGTTCTGCCAATGGAGGCTTGTCACATTCTACTCGGACGACCATGGCTCTTTGACCTGAAGGCAACACATGATGGGGTCGCCAACACTTACTCGGTCTGCCAGGAGGGCAAGATCCACACGTTCCTACCCATGCCGCCGGCTGAAGTGCGATCAGAACCTGTTCGTATGAAGGAGTCACTCGCAATCTGGGAAGCTGAAAGGTGCCAAGCGAAGGGTAAGGGGAAAGAACTTGTAAAGGGTAGTCAGGCGAACTCTGATAAGCCTGCTCAGGACAAAGTTAGGAGTAGTTGCTTTGCAACAAGAGGAGAGATAGGTCAAGTGTTAGACAGTAATGCTGATGTATTTGTTTTAGTCTGTAAAGATAACTGTGCTAACCATGACGATATCCCTCGGGATATCCCTACAGAAGTCAATTCTTTGTTGCAGGAATTTGCTGATGTATTTCCAGACGAGTTGCCGCAGGGTCTGCCGCCACTTCGAGGAATTGAACATCAGATTGACTTCATCCCTGGCGCGCCTATACCAAATCGCCCTGCGTACAAAGCAAATCCGGAGGAAACAAAGGAGCTGCAAGCGCAAATCGAGAAGCTATTGGCGCATGGTCAGGTAAGGGAATCTCTAAGTCCTTGTGCTGTACCTGTTATTCTAGTCCCTAAGAAAGAAGGTACATGGAGAATGTGTATGGATTGTAGAGCTGTAAGTAAGATAACAATCAAGTATAGGCATCCTATCCCTAGGCTTGATGACATGTTAGAAGATTTGCATGGTTCTACTGTTTATACAAAAATAGATCTAACACAGGGCTATCATCAAATTCGCATGAGGGAGGGGGACGAATGGAAGACTGCTTTTAAAACTAAATTTGGTTTATATGAGTGGTTAGTATGCCCTTTGGTCTCACAAATGCACCTAGTACTTTCATGAGGTTAATGAATCATGTGCTTAGAAAGTTTATAGGTAAATTTGTTGTTGTGTATTTTGATGATATCTTGATCTATTCCAGGGATTATAATTCGCATATTGAACATCTTTGTTTGGTTTTAATTGAATTGCGTGCTAATCAATTATATGCCAAGAAGCAAAAGTGTACCTTTTGTGTTTCGGAGGTTGTTTTTCTTGGTTTTGTAGTCTCTGCAGATGGTGTCAAAGTTGATGATGCCAAGGTGAAGGCCATTAGGGATTGGCCGCAGCCAACATCGGCCGCCCAGGTTCGGTCATTCCATGGATTGGCTGGATTCTACAGGCGGTTTGTGAAAGATTTCTCCACTAAAGCCGCGCCCCTCAATGATCTCTGCAAGAAGAACACGCCATTTATGTGGGGGACAGCTCAGGAAAAAGCTTTTACTGTTTTAAAGCATGATCTCACTCATGCACCTGTTTTAGCATTACCTGATTTTGATAAAGTGTTTGAACTAATGTGTGATGCATCAGGTGTTGGAATTGGCGCAGTATTAATGCAGGAAAGAAAGCCTATCGCCTTTTTCAGTGAGAAGCTTAAAGGGGCTGCCTTAAATTATCCTACATATGATAAGGAGCTCTATGCTGTTGTCCGTGCTTTTGAAACTTGGTCACATTATTTGATGATGTGGACGGTTGTACACATGCGGATAATGTTGCCAAGGACCTTGTGATTAAGTGACAAGCTCTAAAAACCTTTAACTTACGTTCAAATTGATAAAACAAGGGATAAACTATCCTGACCAGTTTGTTTAAGAATTCGAACCAAGTGCAAGAAAAGAGGTGTGAAATATGCGAACAATTAGGTAGAGCAAGAACCTAAAAGGCTAAGTTTCATGCAATTATGTAAACTACAACATGCAAATACATAAAGCAATAAAAGGAGGTATCTCAAACACTAAGTTTTTGATCTGAAATACACTAACTTTATTTGATGGATTTCGGCCCCTTTAAATAGAAGAAGGGATGGCCGAAAATCAGTAGAAAAAGAAAAGGAAAAGAATTAGAATTGGAAATTAACCAAGAGGTTAATTCCTTGTACAATTACCAAACCTTGAAAGAAGTAGGAGAGTGGTAAGAAAAGGAAACTAAAATTCGGTCACCTCTTAATGGAGTGATTGCCGAATTTACAAGACCAAAATCAAGAAGGAAAACTAATTAGAAAACAAGTAGGAAAAGAATAAAAATCCTACTTCCAAAAAGAATAAGGAAAACCCTTTTTGGAAATTAACTAAAAGACTAAAAAGACTTAATTAAAATTCTGAAAATTAATTCCCTAAAACCGTGTGGGCTTTTTCCTTGATTGGCCGTGTGGGCTGCTCCTTGGATTGGGCCGTGCGGCTTCATGCTTCAACTTGGGCTGGCCGAAAACTTGTGGGCTGGTCCATGAGTTTTTGGGTCGGACCAATTTGTAGGGAACTTTATTAATTTGTTTCTTTTAAGTCCAAGAACCTTCCGGCATCTTCAAGACTTCAAGAAACAGCCTTCTTCTTGATTAATGTTGGATGATTTGCGCCTCTCCTTCCAAGATAGTTAGAAGAGTTGCAAATTGCACATTTCCTCCATTTTGCTCCAAGGCGTGGGCTTCTACAATCAGCTGGGCATCTTGATGGCAAGCTTGAACAAGGTTGTTGAGAGCTTCTCGCACCTTCTTCGCTCTGCTTCTGGTCATGGGCCCAGTGATGTCTACAAGTGGATCCCTCTGATATGGGCTTGGATCCTACAAGGAATAAAGTGAGCCATTTTAGAAAAACGATCGACTACGACAAATAAGGAATCATTACCTCTTTGCGTCCTCGGAAGACCTAGAATAAAATCCATTGAAATGTCAGTCCAAGGTAAAGAAGGAATAGGTAAAGGCATGTAAAGTCCATGAGGCTTAGATGTAGATTTAGCTTTTAAACAATTAATGCAACGAGTGCAAACATGCTGTACATCTTTTCGCATATGAGGCCAATAAAAATGTTCCTGTAACACAGCAAGTGTCTTATGTACACCAAAATGACCCATAAGTCCCCCATTGTGAGCTTCACAAACCAGTAATTCCCTAGTAGAACTACGAGGGATGCATAACCTATGTTCCCTAAACAAGAAACCATCCTGTCTATAGTACTTATGGAATGCACCAGATTCACATACTTTATATAAAGTAGCAAAGTCAATATCAGAAGCATACAAATCCTTTAGATATGCAAATTCGAGCAAAGAATGATCTAAAATAGCCAGAATTTCATACCTGCGAGATAGAGCGTCAGCAACAAAATTATCTTTCCCTTTCTTATATTTAACAATGTAAGGAAAAGTTTCAATAAAACTAACTCATTTAGCATGATGTCTATTTAACTTACTCTGTCCCTTTAAGTGTTTAAGGGACTCGTGATCACTGTGAACAACAAATTCCTTGGCCATTAAATAATGTGACCAAGTCTCGAAAGCACGGACCACTGCATAGCTCCTTATCGTAAGTTGGATAATTTAAGGCAGCTCCCTTCAACTTCTCACTGAAATAGGTGATTGGCTTGCCTTCCTGCATTGAAGCTGCGCCAATTCCTATACCTGATGCATCACACATTAGTTCAAAGACTTTATCAAAATCAGGTAATGCTAAAACAGGTGCATGAGTGAGATCATGCTTAAGAACCGTAAAGGCGTTTTCCTGAGCTTGCCCCCACACGAATGGAACATTATTCTTGCACAAATCGTTCAGAGGTGCTGCTTTGGTTGAAAAGTCCTTCACAAACCGTCGGTAAAATCCAGCCAAACCGTGGAAAGACCTTACCTGGGCGGCCGAGGTTGGTATAGGCCACTCCCTAATGGCTTTTACCTTGGCGTCATCAACTTTGACACCAGCTTTAGAGACCACAAAACCGAGAAACACAACTTCCTCAACACAGAAAGTACATTTCTTCACATTAACATACAATTTATTAGCACGTAATTCAATTAATACCAAGCGAATATGTTCTACATGCGATTTCATGTCTCTGGAATAAATCAAGATATCATCAAAATAAACCACAACAAACTTCCCTATGAACTTTCTAAGGACATGATTCATTAATCGCATAAAAGTACTAGGTGCATTTGTTAGGCCGAAGGGCATTACTAACCACTCATACAAACCAAACTTAGTTTTAAAAGCAGTTTTCCATTCATCCCCCTCCCTCATGCGAATTTGATGATAGCCTTGTGTAAGATCTATTTTAGTGTAAATCGTTGAGCCATACAAGTCCTCTAACATGTCATTAAGCCTAGGGATAGGATGCCTATACTTGATTGTTATCTTATTAACAGCTCTACAATCAACACACATTCTCCATGTACCATCTTTCTTAGGGACAAGAATTACAGGTACAGCACAAGGACTAAGTGATTCCCTTACCTGACCGTTAGCCAAAAGCTTGTCGATCTGCTTCTGCAATTCCTTTGTTTCCTTTGGATTTTCTTTGTAGGCAGGTCGATTTGGAATAGATGCGCCAAGTATGAAGTCGATTTGATGTTCAATCCCACGCAGAGGCGGCAATCCCTGCGGCAGCTCTCCTGGAAGGACATCGTTGTATTCCTACAACAAACAATCAACTTCTATAGGAATATCCCGAGGGATATCGTCAGGTTTAGCACAAGTATCTTTACATACTAAAACTAGTACACAACCTTTGTTACCTAACACCTGTTCTATTTTCCCCACTGTAGCAAAAAAGCTACTTCTAACTTCTTCCTGATTAGGCTTATCAGAGTTCGCCTTACTACCCATTACAAGTTCTTTCCCTTTCCCCTTATCTAGGCGCTTTCCAGCATAGCTGGGCCTCGATGTAGCACACGAACAGGCTCTGCTTCCTTTCTCGAGTCCCCTGCCTCAACTTGTAGATCCTCTCTATTTGGACTTGTCGATGGGTTGGGGATGGCCTCATCATTCCCTCCCGGTTGGAAAGGATTCGACCTCGAATCAAGATCCTGGTCAAAATTAAACGGAGACAAGTCAGCAACATTAAAAGATGTACTAACACTATACTCACTTGGTAAGTCAAGCTTGTAAGCGTTATCCCCCATCTTAGCAATAACTTGAAAGGGCCCATTGCCTCGGGGATGTAACTTCGTCCTCTGGGCAGCTGGAAACCTCTCCTTTCTCATGTGAACCCAAACCCAATCACCAGGTTCAAAGCTCACTACCGTACGCTGATGAGGACATCAAGGGCGAAAACAACACACATTAGGAATAAGAATCCACGAAACAAAGAGGACGGACAAAAAGAAGGCAACGCCTTGGAGCAGCAAGGAGGAAATGTTCAAATTGCAACTCTTCTAACAATTCTTGAAGAAGAGGCGCAATTCACCACTTCCCAATAAAGAAGAAGGCTGTTTCTTGAAGTCTTGAAGATGCCGGAAGGTTCTTGGACTTTAAAGAAACAATTAATAAAGTTCCCTACAATTTGGGCCGACCCAAACTCATGGAGACAAAGCCCACAAGTTTTCGGCCAGCCCAAAGAACAAGGAAGCCGCGCGGACAAGCCCACAAAGCAAGCCCACACGGTTCCTTAATTTAGTTAGGGTTTTTCGGATTTAATTGATTAAGTGTTTTATTTCTTTTAGTTAGTTTCCAAAAAGGTTCTTTCTTGATCTCTTTTTGGGAGTAGGATTTCTATTCTTTCCTACTTGTTTTCGAATTAAGTTTCCTTCTTGTTTTGGTAGTTGTAAATTCGGCAATCACCTAATTATGAGGTGATCGAATTCTTCTTTCCTTTTCTTACCATTCCTACTTCTTTCCGGGTTTGGTAATTGTATAAGAAATTAACCTCTTGGTTATTTCCAATTCTAGTTCTTTTCTTTTTCTACTTGTATTTTCGACCACCCTACACTTATAAATAGGGGCCGACTTCTTCAATAATATTTAGCGTATTTCAGATCATAAACTTAGTGTTTGAAGTACCTCCTTTTATTGCTTTATGTATTTGCATGTCGTAGTTTACATAATTGCATGAACTTAGCTAACTAGGTTATTTGCTCTACCTAATTATTCGCATGTTTAAAACTCTTTTCTTACACTTGGTTCGAATCTAAAACAAAAACAACTAGATTAGGTCTTTTTGTTTCTCTGATTTCGAAAGTAAGTTAGAGTGTTATACGAGCTTGCCACTTAATCACAAGGTCCTTGGCAACATTATCCGTATGTGTACAACCGTCCACATCATACGCCTTTGATTTGCAGCTTTGGCGTTACGTGCATTCGTCTTCTCTATATTCTGACGAACCTTCTCATGCAACCGCTTAACAGCTTCTGCTTTCTGTGCTCCATCAAGACTTGTCTGATCCTTCAGGGGCAGTGGCAATAAATCCATCACTGTTAACGGGTTGAAGCCGTAGGCGACTTCGAAAGGCGAAAACCCTATTGAGGAATGCCTGGAGCGATTGTAGGCAAACTCTGCAATCGGCAAGACTTGTTCCCAACTCTTCAAGTTCTTCCTAATCAGCGCCCTCAGTAGAGTTCCGATGGTGTGGTTGGTCACCTCAGTCTGACCATCCGTTTGGGGATGACTAGTGGTCGAGAACAGCAACTTAGTTCCTAACCGAGACCACAAGTCTTCCAAAAGTAACTCAAAAACTTCACGTCTCTATCTGACACGATGGTGCGTGGAATGCCGTGTAGCCGGACTATCTCCTTGAAGAATAAGTCCGCAACATGCTTTGCATCATCAGATTTCCTGCATGGAATAAAATGAGACATCTTAGAAAATCTGTCCACGACAATGAAGAGTGAGTCATTACCTCTTTGCGTCCTCGGCAACCCTAAAATAAAATCCATAGAGATGTCAGTCCAAGGAACAGAAGGTACAGGTAACGGTGTGTAAAGACCATGGGGCTTAGACGTAGACTTCGCTTTGAGACATTCAACGCAGCGTGAGCAAATAGACTCTACATCTTTACGCATTTTAGGCCAATAGAAGTGTTCTTTAAGCATATCAAGTGTTTTATGGACACCAAAATGACCCATTAGCCCCCCACTGTGCGCTTCAGGCACCAGTAGCTCCCTAGTTGAGCTACGTGGGATGCATAACTTATTTTCTTTAAACAAAAAGCCATCTTGCCTAAAGAATTTCTGAAATGCACCAGATTCACATGCTTCATAAATATTGGAAAAATCTAAATCAGAAGCATACAATCCTTAAGATATGCAAACCCTAATGATGAATGATCAAGTAAAGTAAGGGCTTCATACCTCCGAGACAGAGCGTCAGCTACCATATTCTCCTTTCCCTTTTTATACTTAATGATATAAGGAAAAGTTTCAATGAAAGATACCCACTTAGCGTGACGTCTGTTCAACTTACCCTATCCCTTTAGATGTTTAAGGGACTCGTGGTCCGAGTGCACAATGAACTCCTTGGCCATCAAGTAATGCTGCCAAGTTTCTAAAGCACAAACCACTGCATAGAGCTCCTTGTCGTAAGTCGGGTAATTCAAGGCACCCTTCAACTTCTCACTGAAGTAGGCGATAGGCTTCCCTTCTTGCATCAACACAGCGCCTATACCTATACCTGAAGCATCACACATAAGTTCAAAAACTCGATCAAAATCTGGCAATGCTAAAACAGGAGCATGAGTGAGATCATGCTTCAAAACAGTAAAGGCATTTTCTTAAGCTTGACCCCACAAGAACGGTACGTGCTTCTTGCACAACTCATTCAGGGGCGCAACCTTGGTAGAAAAGTCCTTCACAAACCTCCGATAAAAACTAGCAAGACCATGGAAAGATCTCACCTGAGAGGCCGATGTTGGCGTAGGCCAGTCACGAATAGCCTGAACCTTGGCGTTATCAACTTTCACGGCATCCTTCGAGACAACAAAACCAAGGAAGACAACTTCCTCCACACAGAATGTACACTTTTTCACATTGGCATATAATTTATTATCACGTAACTCAATTAATACCAATCGAATGTGCTCTATGTGTGACTTCATGTCCCTACTATATATCAATATATCATCAAAATAGACCACAACAAACTTCCCTATAAACTTTCTAAGCATATGATTCATTAATCGCATGAAAGTACTAGGTGCATTTGTAAGGCCAAAGGGCATAACCAACCACTCATATAAACCAAATTTAGTTTTAAAAGCAGTTTTCCATTCATCACCTTCCTTCATTCTAATTTGATGATAGCCTTGTGTTAAATCAATTTTAGTATAAACAGTTAAGCCATATAGATCTTTTAGCATGTCATCAAGCCTAGGAATAGGATGCCTATACTTAATGGTGATTTTATTAATAGCTCTACAGTCCATACACATTCTCCATGTACCATCTTTCTTAGGAACAAGTATAACAGGTACAGCACAATGACTTAAAGATTCCCTTACCTGGCCGTTGGCGAGTAACTTCTCCACTTGACGCTGCAATTCCTTTGTTTCCTACAGATTTGCTTTGTAAGCTGGACGATTTGGTATCGACGAGCCAGGTACGAAGTCGATCTGATGCTCAATTCCCCGAGGAGGGGGCACTCCTGCCGGCAGCTCCTCCAGAAAGACATCATCATATTCCTGCAATAAAAACTCGACTTCCATAGGGAGATCCCTAGGAACGTCGGCAAGGTTAGTAGAGTCGTCTTTAGCAATAAGTACAAGAATTAAACCCTTAGACTCTAAAACTTGTTCGACTTCCCCAAGTGTAGCAAATAAGCTACTTTTACTATCTTCTTTAGAAGGCTTATCTGAGTACGCCTTACTACCCTTTACAATCTGTTTCCCCTTCCCCTTTTCTTGTTTCTTCTCAGCTTCCCATTCGACAAGCTTATCTGATGAGGGCATCCAGAGTCACGCAACAAGTAATCAAGCAAGTGGTTCCAGAGAAGCTGAGGAGGTTCGAGTTCTACATCGAGGCCCAACAATGCTTCAGGATCCAAGCCCATATCAGAGGGATCCACTTGTAGACATCACTGGGGCAATGACTAGAAGCCGAGCGAAGAAGGTTAGAGAAGCACTCAACAACCTTGTCCAAGCTTGCCATCAAGACGCTCAAGTGATTGTAGAAGCCAACGCCTTGAAGCAGAAAGGAGGAAATGTTCAAATTGCAACTCTTCTAACCATTCTTGAAGAAGAGGCGCAATTCAGCACTTCCCATTGAAGAAGAAGGCTGTTTCTTGAAGTTCTTGAAGATGCCGGAAGGTTCTTGGACTTAAAGAAACAAATTAATAAAGTTCCCTACAATTTGGGCCGACCCAAACCCATGGAGACCAGCCCACAAGTTTCGGCCAGCCCAAAGAGTTCACAAGAAGCCGCATGGACAGCCCACAAAGCAAAGCCCACACGGCTACTAATTAATTAGATTAGGGAATTTTCTTTAAGTAATTAAATTGTTTCTTTTATTCTTTTAAGTTAGTTTCCAAAAAGGGTTCCTTCTTGTTCTCCTTTTTGGGAGTAGGAATTTTATTCTTTTCCTTATTTTTACTTTACAATTTCGGCTACCACATGTTCATGGTAAAACCAAAATTACCTTTCTCTTTTCTTACCATTCTCCTACTTCTTTCCAGGTTTGGTAAAGGAAATTAACCTCTTGGTTAATTTCCAATTCTACTTCTTTCCTTCTTCTACTTCTTGTAATCTTTTTCGGCTGCCCTTACATCTATATAAAGGGGCCGAAACCTTCAATAAAAATCAATGCATTCAGATCGTAAAAACTATTAAGTTTGAGTGCCATCCCTTTATTGCTTTATGTATTTGCATGTTGTAGTTTACATAATTGCATGAAACTTAACTAATTAGGTTACTTGCTCTACCTAATTATTCGCATGTTTCAAATCTCTTTCTTACACTTGGTTCGGCTATAAAACAAAATTAGCTTAGGTTAGCTTTGTTTCTCTTAGTTCGAAAGTAAGTTAGGGAGTTATACGAGCTACGCTACTTAATCACAAGGTCCTTGGCAACTTAATCCGCATGTGTACAACCGTCCACATCATCTACCTAATTAAAATCGCATGTTTCAACTCTTTCTTACTTGGTTCAAATTCTTAAGTAAATTAGCTTAGGTTAGTTTATTTTTGTTATCTGGATTTCGGGTAAGTAAAGAGACTATATGATGTGGACGGTTGTACACATGCGGATGAAGTTGCCAAGGAAAGTGCGATTAAGTGGCGTAGCTCGTATAGGCTCTAACTGATGTGGACAGTTGTACACATGCGGATAATGTTGCCAAGGACCTTGTGATTAAGTGACAAGCTCTTACAAAACCTTCAACTCACGTTCGGATTTGATAAAACAAAGGAAAAACTATCCTGACCAACTTGTTTATAAATTCGAACCAAGTGCAAGAAAGAGGTGTGAAACATGCGAATAACTAGGCAGAGCAAGAACCTAATTAGCTAAGTTTCATGCAATTATGTAAACTACAACATGCAAATACATAAAGCAATAAAAGGAGGTACTTCAAACACTAAGTTTATGATTTGAAATACGCTGAATATTATTGATGTTTCGGTCACCTATTTATAGGTGAGGGTGGCCGAAAATTAGTACAAGAATTAAAAAAAGAAAAGAACTAGAATTGGAAATTAACCAAGAGGTTAATTTCTTGTACAATTACCAAACCCGGAAAGAAGTAGGAATGGTAAGAAAAGGTAAGTAGAATTCGGTTTTACCTTAAACATGAGGTAGCCGAATTTTGTAAACTAAAAATCAAGAAAAGAATAAAATTCCTACTTCCAAAAAGAATAAGGAAACCCTTTTTGGAAACTAACTTAAAAATAAAATAACTTAAAGGAAAATCCAAAAATCCCTAATTAAGTAAGTAGTAGCCGTGTGGACTTTTGCCTTGTGGGCTTGACCGTGCGGCTTCATGCTGCTCCTTGGGCTGGCCGAAACTTGTGGGCTTTGTCTCCATGAGTTTGGGTCGGCCCAATGTGTAGGGAATTTCATGAATTGTTTCTTTAAAGCCCAAGAACCTTCTGGCATCTTCAAGACTTCAAGAAACAGCCTTCTTCTTTAATGTGAAGTGCTGAATTGCGCCTCTTCTTCAAGGATTGTTAGAAGAGTTGCAATTTGAACATTTCCTCCATTTTCCTCCAAGGCGTGAGCTTCCATTTGGCGTCCATCTTTCTGACTCATAATGTGTGCTGTTTTAGCTCTGGATATCCTCATCACTAACTTACCCGATTTCAAAGAACAAAAATAAACTAACCTAAGCTAATTTACTTAAGAATTCGAACCAAGAAAGAGTTGAAACATGCGAATTTAATTAGGTAGAGCAATTAACCTAATTAAGCTAAGTTTCATGCAATATATAAATCACAAGCATGCAAATACATAAAGCAATAAAGGGAGAGTACTCAAAACGAATAGTTTTATGATCTGAATACTTGTTTTATTTTGGAGTTTTGGCTGCCTATTTATAGGCAAGAAGCAGCCGAAAAACTCACCTAAAAAAAGTAGGAAAAGAAGTAGAATTGGAAACCAATCAAGAGATTGATTTCCTTTACAATACCAAAACCTGAAAGAAGTGGGTAAATGGTAAAAGAAAAGGAAATTTCGGTCACCTAATTATTAGTGGCAGCCGAAAATTACAACTTAAAAACAAGAAGGAAAATAAATAAAAATCCTACTCCAAAAAGGAGATCAAGAAGAGATCCTTTTTGGAAACTAATTAAACTAAGGGCAAAATAGGGAACATGCACAAACCCTTATTTTCCCCCAAACCCTAACCCTTAATTTCCAACCCTAATGGACTAGGGTTGGCCGTGTGGGCTTCTTTATTGGGCTGGCCGACTTTGTGGAATGGACTCCATGAGTTGGGTCGGCCCAATTGTTGATGTCGCATTATGGAATGATGTAGGGAGCTTCTGGAATCTTCTGGAACCTCCCAGAATCATTTCAGAATCAAGATTTTCAAGATTTTCAAGATTCTTCAAGATTCTGCCAAATATGAAATTCAAGAATTTTAAGAAAAACCAAGAACTTCAAGAAATGTTTCTTTAAAGTCCAAGAACCTTCCGGCGTCTTCAAGAACTTCAAGAAACAGCATTCTTCTTCATTATGAATTGGGGAATTGCGCCTCTTCTTCAAGAATGGTAAGGAGAGTCGCAATTTGAACCTTTCCGTCTTTGTTCTCCAAGGCGTTGGCTTCTACTATCACTTGGGCGTCCTGTTGGCAGGCTTGTACAAGGTTGTTGAGTGTTTCTTGAACCTTCTTTGCTCTGCTTCTGGTCATTGGCCCAATGATGTCTACAAGTGGATCCCTTTGATATGGACTTGGATCTTGAAGCATTGTTGGACCTCGGTGTATAGCCCGAACCTCCTCAGCTTCTCTGGACTCACTTGTTTGTGGACTTGTTGCTGGACTTGGGATGACCTCATCATCCCCTCCCGGTTGAAAAGGATTTGACCGCAAATCTTCACCCTGTTCATAAGTAAAAGGAGACAAGTCAGCAACATTAAATGAAGTACTAACACCATACTCACCTGGTAAATCAAGCTTGTAAGCATTAGGCCCCATCTTGGACATGATTTGAAAAGGCCCATCGCCCCGGGGATGGAGTTTCGTCCTCCTCGCAGCAGGAAATCGTTCCTTCCTCATGTGAACCCAAACCCAGTCGCCTGGTTCAAAGTTCACAGCCTTGCACCGTTGGTTTGCATGGGCGGCGGCTCTGGCATAGTTTTTCTCAAGGTTGGCCCTAACCTTGGCATGTAGGCGTTTGACGGTTTCAGCGTTCTGGGCGCCGTCGAGATTAACCCGTTCCTTTAGCGGCAAAGGGATGAGATCCATAACCGTCAAAGGAGTGAAGCCGTAGGCAACTTCGAATGGACAGAATCCTGTTGAGGAGTGCTTTGTGCGGTTGTAGGCAACCGGTAAGATTTCTTCCCTACGTTTGAGATTCTTCTGAATTAAGGCCCTAAGTAGATTGCCAATGGTGCGGTTGGTGACTTCCGTCTGACCATCCGTCTGGGGATGACTTGTAGTCGAAAACAGTAGTTTTGTGCCGAGGCGTGACCATAAAGTCTTCCAAAAGTAACTCAAAAATTTGACGTCGCGATCAGAAACAATAGTGCACCGAATACCATGCAGCCGAACTATTCCCTGAAAGAACAAGTCCGCAACATGTTTGGCATCATCTGATTTCCTGCAAGGAATAAAGTGAGCCATCTTAGAAAAGCGATCGACTACGACAAATAAGGAGTCATTAACTCTTTGCGTCCTCGGAAGACCTAGAATGAAATCCATTGAAATGTCAGTCCAAGGTAAAGAAGGAATAGGTAAAGGTGTGTAAAGTCCATGAGGTTTAGATCTAGATTTAGCTTTTAAGCAATTAATACAACGAGTGCAAACATGCTGTACATCTTTTCGCATATGAGGCCAATAAAAATGTTCCTGTAACACTTCAAGTGTTTTATGCACACCAAAATGACCCATAAGACCTCCATTGTGAGCTTCACGAACCAGTAATTCTCTAGTAGAACTACGAGGGATGCATAACCTATGTTCCCTAACAAGAAACCATCCTGTCTATAGTACTTATGGAATGCACCAGATTCACATGCTTTATACAAAGTCGAAAAATCACTATCAGAAGCATACAAATCTTTTAGATATGCAAATCCTAGCAAAGAATGATCTAAAACAACCAGAATTTCATACCTGCGAGATAGCGCGTCAGCAACCAAATTATCTTTACCTTTCTTATATTTAATAATGTAAGGAAAAGTTTCAATAAAATTAACCCATTTAGCATGACGTCTATTTAACTTATTCTGTACCTTTAAGTGTTTAAGGGACTCGTGATCACTGTGAACAACAAATTCCTTGCCCATTAAATAATGTGACCAAGTCTCAAAAGCACGGACCACTGCATAGAGCTCCTTATCGTAAGTTGGATAATTTAAGGCAGCCCCTTTTAACTTCTCACTGAAATAG
Organism: Leptodermis oblonga; assembly: GCA_016801395.1. Taxonomy (NCBI): domain Eukaryota; kingdom Viridiplantae; phylum Streptophyta; class Magnoliopsida; order Gentianales; family Rubiaceae; genus Leptodermis; species Leptodermis oblonga. The sequence continues at coordinate 73,117 of VMRK01000039.1, forward strand.
GCGATTGGCTTGCGTTCCTGCATTAAGACTGCGCCAATTCCTATACCTGATGCATAACACATGAGTTCAAACATTTTATCAAAATCTGGTAATGCTAAAACAGGTGCATGAGTGAGATCATGCTTAAGAACCGTAAAGGCATTTTCCTGAGCTTGCCCCCACACGAATGGAACATTCTTTTTGCACAAATCGTTCAGAGGTGCTGCTTTGGTGGAAAAGTCCTTCACAAACCGTCGGTAAAATCCAGCCAAACCGTGGAAAGACCTTACCTGTGCGGCCGAGGTTGGCGTGGGCCACTCCCTAATGGCTTTCACCTTGGCGTCGTCAACTTTGACACCAGCTTCAGAGACTACAAAACCGAGAAACACAACTTTCGAAACACAGAAAGTACATTTCTTCACATTGGCATACAATTTATTTGCACGTAATTCAATTAATACCAAACGAATATGTTCTACATGCGATTTCATGTCTCTGGAATAGATCAAGATATCATCAAAATAAACCACAACAAATTTCCCTATGAACTTTCTAAGCACATGGTTCATTAATCTCATAAAAGTACTAGGTGCATTTGTTAGGCCGAAGGGCATGACTAACCACTCATACAAACCAAATTTAGTTTTAAAAGCAGTTTTCCATTCATCCCCCTCCCTCATGCGAATTTGATGATAGCCCTGTGATGAGGGCATCCAAAGTCCAGCAACAAGTCCAGAAGCAAGTGAGCCCTGTGATGAGGGCATCCAAAGTCCAGCAACAAGTCCAGAAGCAAGTGAGTCCAGAGAAGCTGAGGAGGTTCGAGTTCTACATCGAGGTCCAACAATGCTTCAGGATCCAAGTCCATATCAAAGGGATCCACTTGTAGACATCATTGGGCCGATGACCAGAAGCAGAGCAAAGAAGGTTCAAGAGACACTCAACAACCTTGTCAATGCTTGCTGAAAAGAAGCCCAAGTGATAGTAGAAGCCGACGCATTGAAGAGAAAAGACGGAAAGGTTCAAATTGCGACTCTCCTTACAATTCTTGAAGAAGAAGGCTGTTTCTTGAAGTTCTTGAAGACGCCGGAAGGTTCTTGAACTTTAAAGAAACATTTCTTGAAGTTCTTGATTTTACTTAAATTTCTTGAATTTCATATTTTATAGAATCTTGAAAATCTTGATTCCGAAATGATTCCGGGAGATTCCAGAAGCTCCCTTCATCATTCCATAAATGCGACATCAACATTGGGCCGACCCAAACTCATGGAGTCCATTCCACAACAATTCGGATCGGCCAAGCCCAAGGAAGCCCACACGGCCAAGCTTAATTAGTTAGGATTGGAAGTTAAGGGTTAGGGTTTTGGGGTAAATAAGGATTTGTGCATGTTTCCTATTTTGCCCTTAGTTTATTAGTTTCCTTCTTGTTTCCAAATTAGTTTTCCTTCTTGTTTTAAGTTTGTAATTTTTGGCTACCCCAAGATTAAGGGAAAACCGAAACTTCCTTTTTCTTTCACCATTCCCCACTTCTTTCAGGGATTGGTATTGTAAACGAAATCAATCTCTTGATTGATTTCCAATTCTACTTCTTTTTCCTTATTCTTTTAGATGACTATTTCGGCTGTTCCTCAGCCTATAAAAGGGCAGCCACACATCAATGATAATCAGAGTATTCAGATCATAAAACTATTAGTTTTGAGTACCATCCCTTTATTGCTTTATGTATTTGCATGCGTGTAGTTTACATATTGCATGAAACTTAGCTAATTAGGTTATTTGCTCTACCTAATTAATTCGCATGTTTCAAACTCTTTTCTTACACTTGGTTCGAAGATATAAAACAAATTAGCTTAGGTTAGCTTCTTTTTGTTTCTCTTATTTTTCGGGTAAGCTAATAGGTTATACGAGCTCGCTACTTCATCACACGTCCGTGGCAACTTTCATCCGCATGTGTACAATCGTCCACATCAATTGGTATCAGAGCTTAGGAGTGGTTTCGTGGCTGGAGAAGGTCGAAGTAACCCGACCAAATCTTTATCAGGTGTTTTCTTTTCCTTGTTAGTCTTGCTTGTCTTGAAATTCTTGGAATTAGAACGCATCTTCTTGGGGGAAATTTTTTTTTTCTTTCAAGCTTTGAATTTCGATTTTTGGTGCTGTTTTCCCTATCTTTAAAATCGAAATTCCCTAGAAAAATTGAACCAAATTTTAAAGTACTAAAAAACGCAACTTAGGGTTTTAAAATCACCTTCTTTTTGCAAAAAGCTTGTACTGTTTTGGGACTGTTTTTCTATTATTAAAATCGCATACCCTTGCTGTAATTTCAAAATTAAATTCGGGCTTTAGAAATCAAACTAGGGTTTGAGTTTTTGGCTAACTAGGGTTTCGGTTTTGGTTGAACTTTTAGACGCCTTTGCTTTGCCACACTAGGGTTTTGAGAGACACTTTAGTGCTGCTGTTTGTGCGTCTAAATTGCTGGGTTTTTGCGACTAATTTTCT